>RJWM01021846.1:0-34628 GCA_004363535.1 Dasyprocta punctata
GGTTTCCACGTTTTGTGTGAGAGAAAAGTAACTGGCTGCAGGGTGGTGGCATGGGTGGCACTGAGAAATTCTAGAGATGCCCTTATTTTGAGTGTAGAGATCAATAGATGATAATCCACTTGCCAAAAGTCACAGGACATTGCACCACAAAGAGTAACTTTTTCCATATGCAGTTTAAAAATTGGTTTTAAAAAATAAGCAATGAAGAGGAAGAAACAAAGTTGTTATTCTTACGAATGCTGCAAATACAAACATAAGATTTCCATCTACTAGACGTATTTAGTTCAAAGCTAGATCCAAAAGGCTCTCCATTAGAAATATTGGGTTCAAAGTTAGAGCCATACATAAAAATTAGAAACATTCCTCTCAAGTAAAGATGCTACTGCTAAACAAGTAAATGTCAAAAGACTTCTGAAAAGAAAATTAATTTATGAAAAAGCATAAAGTAAGAAAGAAAGAAACAAACAAACAAACAAACTACCATGTTAGTAGCAAGTGTGATGGTAAATTTTACATGTCAGATTGGCTAGTCTGAAGTGCATGAATCTAGGTGTTACTGTGAAGGTATTTTGTATAGTCCATAATAAACTAATGTTAGATAAAGGAGATTATCCTGCATAAATTGGGTAGACTTGGTTCAACTGGTTAAAAACCTTGAGATCAAAACTGATACTTTAAGAAGAAATTCCATGCATGGATTAGGCTTCAGCCTGTTCCAAGAATTCCAGCTTGCCTTTCTTAGTAACCTGCCTTATGAATTAGGATTTGCCTAGCCAGTTGAATTACCTGTAAGCCAATTCCTTGTAATAAATCTCTTCATAAATATTTACTGATGGCCACTAAATTGTATAAAGTACCAATTTCCTTCACAATTTTTTTTGGGTTGAGTACAACCTCAATGATATTTCCTCTTTTTTCCAGTTACTTGAGAAACCAATCCTGAAAATTTTACATATTAACAAAAGCTGAAGAACTGCCAAATGAGCACAGAATGGGAGTCCTGTACTAGATACTAACACAAACGATAGTCACAACAGCGTGGTATCAGAGGAGGAAATTTTGAAAGAAAATATGACCCAATGGAATAGAATAGTATGTCCAGAAAAAGACTCTGAAATACAAGGAGATGTGATGTATGGCAGAAACTGTATTGCCGAGCACTACGAAAAAGAACAAGGTACTAAGCAAAACAATCCTAGTGAAACTTTCACTGAGTGAACCTGGCAATCTGCAAACAAATGCATAGAAAATTTACAAGTTTTAGAAAACTCAAAACAAGAAAACAAAACAAATTGTTTGGAGATACACACATATGTTGCAAAGGGTTTTTTTTT
Organism: Dasyprocta punctata; assembly: GCA_004363535.1. Taxonomy (NCBI): domain Eukaryota; kingdom Metazoa; phylum Chordata; class Mammalia; order Rodentia; family Dasyproctidae; genus Dasyprocta; species Dasyprocta punctata. The sequence continues at coordinate 1,335 of RJWM01021846.1, forward strand.
AAAGAGAAAAAAAGTAACTCTGGATAGTAGTTTCTTCTGGGTAAGGTGATTGGAATAAGAAGGGGGAAAAAGATATATTTAATGGCACTGGTAATAACCTTGCTCAAAAGTTGGGTGATGATAATGGAGACAAAAGTATTTCATAAGTAGAACATAAGTCTAAATCAATTAGAAGAAAAACAGCCAGAAAAGACCAGAGCAGATGCTAAGGTATGTGCCCACTCAACGTCAGCCCCAGTGGGAGTATTCACAGTTGCTCGCTCTACTATTGTGCTTTTTATTACAATGTATTAAAATATTACATATTTTACTGATCTTATATATTACATGATAAAATTATAAATAGATGAATTAGTAAATTCACAAAGCAATGCTTCCAGAAACATTTTTAAAAACCTAATTGTAGATTCCAAATCTGTCAAGAAATTCAAGAAAATGGTTCCACTTTACCCACTGCCAGAAATATTTTTGTCATCATTGACTTGCAAAGTTCCAGTAGATACAAAATATAATTTCTTCTTTCTAAAGTGAACAAAACAGAAGTAATCCCCTATGTGATTCCATACATGTTAAAATCTCAAAGGTTAGTGTCTTTGGAGCTCCACGACACTGAAATTGACAATGTTAACAAAGAAAAACATTTAAGTTGAATATATTATTTTCCAGAATGAAAGTGTGGAAAAAGAATGATTGGAAACATATTCTGAAAGTGAATGCTTGGAAAATTTTTCTGAAACTAATTCAGAAAATTAGGTGATAATGACAAATAAATTTTCTACATTTTAAATTTGAAACTCTTTTTTATATATATTATTTTTGTATACACTTATTTTATCTGTTCTTACTTTACAGATAGGAAACTTGAGGTATTAGAAATTAAGCCAAGCTCCTAGAAAGCTATAGAAAATATCTGAGAAGAATCAAAATATTTAGCCTATTGCTTCCACTCTAAACTATCCTGACTCTCTCTAATGAAATCCAAACTCTGACTTAAAATAACATCAAATCAATTCAAAAATAAACAATTCACTCATTTATCTACTTGTACATGTCATTGATTTCTTGGAGTTTTTTGTACTGAATCAAATAGTGACAGTTTCTCTTCCACGAAAGAATTCAAAACAATCAAGTGATTTAGTCAACTTATATGAACTAAATTTAGAAATAGTAATTCTTCAGGTTATTCAGTAGTAAATATTTCAAACTATTTAATCTAATTAATTAAAATAAAAGAGTATCTTGTGGACATTTTTAGAATATGTTCTGATTTCTTAAGAAGTTTAAAATATTTTTAAAATAATTTCTGAAACCTTTTGCATGGCCATCTTCTTATTTATTTTCAACCCTTTTAATACAATATACTTACCAATGCTCTAAGTGACCTATAATACTAACGAAAGATATGACATGTGTTGCAGGAAGCACGGTTTTCTCTTTCTTCTCAGTTTCCTTTTTTTAAAATTCAATCGAGGTAAATTTTTCTACCAGTGAAGAAGAAACAACAAAGATCATTCCAATCACATAATAGATGTGTTGGATCAAGAAGCAATGAATCATAGAATAGCATTTGATATTATCAACATAAACAAAATAATTGAACTCATTCAAAAACTTTAAAAGGTAGTCCATTATATCTCTTAGCCTTAATTTGAATTCTAAAAACAACATTAAAATTGCAAGTATACACACAATGATAAAGGATATTTAACTTTGCATTTTCTTATATTTTTAAAATTTTCTGCGTCATCATGACAACAAATGATTCTATGTTTCAGGTGGAAGAAGGTGCTCATGGGGTCACTGGACCAAAGGAGGTCACTTAACCCCTCACCATTCATAAAATCATTCTTGTGCACTTATGAATGACTTAGAACTCCCCCTTTTTCAATATGGCATGGGGAGAGTACTAATCATTTTCTAAATCATTCACAAGCAAGCACATTGCAAGCCGGTGAAAAATGGCACCTTCAGCCGAATGTAAATCACGTTTGATGTGAATGTGGAACACAACCAAGGCCAGAAGCAATGCAACAAAAACATACCTTTGGTGATTTTGTCAGCAGGGTTAAAAAGTCAATGTGTATCAATTAAGAAATCTAATCCTCATTTTTCCCTGCTCTGATGAGAACCTTCAGACTGCTAGATTGAGAACCACTAACAGCATAGGCAACTTTTCACTCATTATAATCATCAGAATCTTCTTCCAAGGTTGGTAACTGTCAAATCTCACTTTGTACAGAAATCACCCAAGGAACCTTGAAAAACAAGACCAGTCGTTTCATTTCATACAAGGAATCCCAACATGTTTTAGCAAAATGAGGAGCAGCCTACAATCAGAAAAGAATTTTATTCATCCTAGAATTGAAAAAGTAGATTTTCTTCATCAACTAATGTAGCTTAATCTCTCTAAATTCCATATATAAAATAAGAACATAACACCTACTTAAGGTCATTTTCAATTCTCAAATACTGAGGCCAGGATTTTTTTTCATTTAACTTCAGCATTACTAACATTTATATTTATTGAATGCACAATGCCTTAATGCCAAAGGAAACAAATACGAAGTTTCAGAAACAAGAATTGTATTTATATCAAATTGAAACCAACACAAACATTTCTCCCCCACCCCACCTGGCCCTTCTCTGCTCCCTTGCTTTGTATCTACTCACTTTCCACCTTACATCTCTGGCCAAATGTTCTTTGATCTGTGCTCTTTTTCTAAATCTTGCTCATTTTGCAGACATAAGTAGGGCTGGTAGTTTGGCTCAGTGGCTTAAGCGCCTGTCTGGCAGGCACAAGGTTGTGAGTTCAATCCCCAATACCTCAAAAAAAAAAAAAAAAGAAAGAAAGAAAAGAAAGAAAGAAAAAAGGAAACAAGTAAATCATCATCTCCAAGAAGCCCCTTCCATAAATCACACCAATACCTCTTTTCTTCAAGTCTATTCCTCTTATGACAAATAACACACAATTTTATTAATTATTTAATTCCTCTTGTATTTGTCTTCCATGAGGAAATTCCAAATTCCTATTAAAGAGATTGTTGAGATTTTTTCTGGATCCCATACAATGTTTGGCAAAGTACCAGTGTTAGTCTTCCATAAATGTTCTATTAACTAATGAGTAGTTCAGTCTATGGATGTCAAAAGTAATTACTATGCATTTACTGCATAAAAACTTTACAACACTTAATAATTCTAATCCACTTGACCTTTTTCTAACATTAAACATCTATGAAAATCCTTTTCAAACTTACTTTCTTTGCCTGTACAACTTTAAAACCGTGAGAAAAAAGAAGCATAATATCCTAACAACTTCCTCACTAATATGGAGAAAGAAAATTTTCCTAGCGCATCCATTTCATACCTGGATTACATTTTTTAATATCACCTACAAATGTACTAGGAAATTTTTCCTCATAAAAGAACCACAATGAAAACTATAATTTGTACTTATATTCACAAACCTATCTAATTATTTGTTTTAATTATCAGGGAAATTGAAAAAGAGTCAAGCACATATATCTCAACATTTATTTTGGTCAACTATGGCACCCAATTCTTCTTCTATTGTACTCATTCCTAACCAGTCATATCACATTTTTATTCTTACTTTTAATGACTGAGTTTATAACTTTTTGGTTATTTTTACACAACTGTTATTCAGTGTTTGTAGGGACATATTGCCAATGATCTACAACAATCATCAAAGTGTTATTTCTTTCTTTCTTAGAAAATCTTGCACACACTAGCATATTATTATCCACCTCATAAATGATGACTTATGAAGTTAAAAACTCCACAACCTGCTTTAAAGTAATTTTCATATGAAAATACCCAAATTTTAGCTCTACTTGAGAGCAGAGATTTCTTTGAAGTCAAATTTCTTCCACACATTAAGAATCTCATTCTCATCATATTTTATCTTAGAATATTCTTCTCCAAAAGGAAAAAAATATATTTGTAATATATCTTCAAAGAGCTGCCAAACACTTGGCTTAAAAACTTCTCCATATTTTCTACTTAAATAGAATCTATTTACTAAATGATGCAAAAACAGTTTAGTGAACTCAGTACCACCTTTCAATCTAATAACATATTTATGACAATCTAGACCAGAAAAGTCATCTTATTTTACTTTGTATTGGGTTGATAGTATGTCACCAGAACATAAACTATCTCTTATTAACTTTGTTAGTCTACTTTTTCATTTTTAACATATGTTTAAATAGAAAGTTATTCTCAGAAAAGAAATAAACTCAGTGGAGTCACTTTGTGTTTCCACAAAGGTGATTCTCCACTTAAAGTAGTGCCCCAATTTTACACTTACATTTACTTTTCTTCTGTTCTTAGTCTAGATTTTTCTTCTAGCAATTGGAAAGAGGTGAAGAAGTATTCATGGTTTAGAGTTAGAAGTGAGTCTTCAAATTCCACATACATATCCTGTAATGTAATACACTGGATTTTTCTTGCAAGAAAGCTAAATTCATCTGCATACAACTTCTATGCTTCCAGCAGAAGACATTTTTTCACTTAATGATAAAAAGTTTCATTTTTGCCTTACTAGCAGAAATTCTATTGATAGCTATGTGCTGCTGACAACTATAAAGTTGCCCACGAGCATAGTCATAGCAAAACAAATCATTTGCCAAAACCTGCTTCTGAAATAGTGCCTGCGTATGTGACTGAATGGTCGTTAACCATTCTAACAAATGTGCTATGAAATGTAAACTATCTAGTTATTCTAAAAAGTTTCTCAGTATTTTGCAGGACTTTAAAATGTTGCTGTAGCATTACCTTTCTGCTGGTCTCTGATATTAGATTTCATAGACAAAAGCCTTCACCAATAATGTCTCCAAAAGAGTAAATTCAGTCAAGAGATACTTGGCAGGTTTTGTTGGAAGGCAGGGACCCCACAATGCAAGTGCAACTATCTGACTGCCTAATATCCTCAGCATGGGCTTAAACATGAGTCAGAATTTACCCAGAAAAGACTAGAAAAATTTTAACGAGTTAATGTAAATACATCACCTGAGTGACAGACAGGGGAGCCCTTGTGTCTATTTCTTCAGAAGAATTATTAAAGTCTTCATGTGCCCTACTTAAACAAAATGAGTAAAATATCACATTGGGCCAGTTGTGCAAAATCTGTACTTTAAAGGGAATGGATGCATATAAAATAGGCAAAAATAAACAGAAATACAACTTCTTTCCCTGTGTGCCTTTTAAAGCACCTTGAACTAGACCATCTGTATGTGCTTCACAATGAAACTCAACAGGCAACCACTGAGCCTCTTCTCCATAGGTATGAAATGAGAAACGTAGAGAGCTATTGAGCAGTACATTTTCTCAGCGGAACAGCACACATACACTTAGCACAAAGGGCTCTGCCTCTGAGGCACACTGGGCAAATTCAGACTGTTCAATGACTTCAACGTCCCGCCCCACTGACACAGTGCCATTCACGCTGCTGCACCCAGCTAGGTGTGCTCCATAAAACAAGGGAAAGCACTTTTAAAACCCAGGGAAATGATAATCATTGAAGCTGAGTTGCTTCATTCCCAGACATGAAAAAAAAAACCCACAAACCATCAGGTAGAAATGCATATCTCTCTCTCTCTCTCTCTCTCTCTCTCTCTCTATATATATATATATATATATATATATATATATATAATATATTACCTGTTTTTTTCCCCTAGTCTTCAAAAGTAGAGCAAGAAACAAAAGCTGTCTAAATAATGTTGGTTGTAGAAATGCTCACCTTCACATTGTTGTTTTATTACACTGAATATTTTTGTTGGCAGTTATGTGATACATTCCTTGTAGCGCAGGTTGCCACTTATTTTATCTGTTTGTTTTAGTAAAAGAAAGTTGAGGTTCACAATAGTGTACTCAGCATTTGATTCTCATTATTTGAACCAAAATACAAACTTGGTGGCCTAGAGCCTGATATTCTGCATACATGCAACTGTGTCTCATGATAGTCATCATACTTCTGGCATGATCTTATATTTGTGCTGAACATTGGCTCTAAACAACAGGAGAGGAGGCCCCCAAGGTGCAGAAAAGAGAAGCACAATGCACGACAACTTGGACGTCATCCGGTTCTGTCTTCATCGTGGGAGTTAATTGCAAAGAAACATTTTTCCAAAGGGTACCATCAGTAAGTCTGTAAATACACCAACAAATTACACAGTAGAGTATTTTGTAAGCATCGTTTAGAAATAGCTGTTCGACACTGCAGCTATAATCACTAGTATATCATCTCACACTTTCAAGAAGGTGTTGTTGCAACTAGATAGCAAATGTTTCAAAAGTGTTTCCTGTAGAAACCCAGTCATTCCACTACCTAAGAAAATAGCCTTAAAGAAAGAAATACCAGGGGAAAAAGGAACCCTTCCCCACTGCTGGTGGAAGTGTGGACTGGTGCTACCACTGTGGAAATCAGTGTGGTGATTCCTCAAAACACTAGGATTGGAAGTCCCATTCAATCCAGCTATTCCCCTTCTGGGTATTTTCCCAGAAAAACTGAAAGTGTCATGTCACAGCAATATATGTGCACCCATGTTTATAGCAGCACAATTTTTAATGGCTAAATCTTGGAAACAACCAAAATGCCCATCAACCACAGAATGGATGAAAAAGGTGTGGTATTTTTATATAATGGATTATTATCAACTATAAAAAAGGATGACCTTGAAGCTTTTATAAGTAAATGGAGGCAACTTGAGACTATATTAATAAGTGAAATAAATCAGACTCACATTTGTAAATATTGTATTGTCTCCCTAGTGTAAAAAATAAATAATAAAAAAATTTGAAAGAGTAATTAGATCCAAAATGTACAATAGATATTATAATAATGAAAGGGAAAGAAAGTGCTCAAAATTAAAGAGCAGCTGGGATAGGGGAAAGGAGAAATGGAAGAAAGGAAAAGAGTATATGTATATAGGTATACACATATAACTGTATGTATATATAAGTATGCAAGATAGATAACTGCAACCAACTCTCTGTTAGTTCATCAGAAAGAATAACTTGAGCTGTCATTGATTGTCCAATCATTTTTTATGCCTAGATCTCGTAACTTGAACAACTACTTCTAAGATAACAATAGGTAATATATTAACTAGTAATGATTTCTTACTGGTTTTTTTTTTGAAATTCTGTATTATTTCTACCCTTTTTTCTGTTTTTTAAAATAGAAAAAAAGAAATATCAAAGGTCATTGACACCTCAAATGCAATCAGTATAACTAGTGTAAAACTCTGTTGTCTATAGTACTTGAGTTTTTTCTCTGATATTCCCATTACCTCTTTATAGAGTGCATTTATGTTTAATAGAAAAATCCAAAAATAATTTAGTCCATATGACTTCTATAGACTATTTTCTGGCACCATTTGAATAACGGCCCAAATAAGGAGGTTTTATGTGCTTGTGTTTATATGTGTGAAAGTATACACAAAATTCCAATGGTCTAGCTTAATGCAACATACTATTTATGGGCCTGAGTGACAGAAGATCAAGGTCACGGATCTGAGCTCTACATCAAAGTCACCACTTTGCACCTACTTCACAACTATATTCTTGAGCCTTAAGCCCAGCTTGTTATACAACAAATACTGGTTAGTGACAATAGAAGATCGTGAAACAAAGATAGTAAACCTATACAGGCAGATCTTAGTTGTAGAATAAGTGTATTTACCATTCAGTGTTTTACCATGATCAAAATGCCATGAATAGTGCTTAATATAATGTTTCATTGGGCCAGGGATATAGCTCAGTGGCACAGCACCGGCTTCACAAGCACAAGGTCCTAAGTTCAATTCCTGTTGCAAAAAAAATGTCATGATACCTACAATTTTAGACAGAGTTTGGAAATTTGATCAATGTCTTTTGCACTAAAAAAGCAAATACAAATAACTAAGAAGCCGATCGCAGGAATCACTCAAATCTTAGCCTAAATCATTAAGACAAATAATATATATTTTATATAATAATTTTATATATATTTAACTTTATAGTATATGTTATATACTATACTATATATATACATATATATAACTGTTCATTTTAATAGACACCAATATGACCAAAAATAGTATAACATGTGTTACGAATTGTTAAATTATTTGTTGTTCTTCAAGGATATTTTTGCAGCAACCAAAGAAAGTATACAGAAAAGGAGCCAAAAAACAAATCATTCTTTATTTCACTTTATTTACTTTTAAAATCAGACTCAACTCACTCTGATGTCTGGGAGTTATTCTCTGCAATTTGTTTGGTCTCCCTTTTCTTTCTGTATCTCAGGAGTCAGAACGACAAGCTTCAGAAGTTAGTTCAGATGGTTATCTGCAATTTCTCTTTGGAGTGTACTTTGAGGTCAAATCCATTATAGCCTATGTTCAGACTGACTCTGCACACTTAACTCCCCTGGGTTTTCAGTGACATACTCAGTGCTTCACCTGAGAACCTGTTATCCACAGATACAAGAGATGTTAAAAATGATGCATGCATAAGAAGGAAAGAAAAACATCTGATTTATGCCTATGCAGTATATTATGGATGAACAATGTATAGCTTCAAAATGATTTAGTAAAGACCATGACACTTTTTTAAAAGATTAAAATCATTTTACTACTAAATAGTGTTCTTGTGTTCCCCAAGTTACCTAGGCCCCAGTCAGAGAAGCGTGAAGTTTTGCCTCCATATTCTTTCTGGATAGAAGAACAATATAACCTTGTCATAGCACAGTTTGCTGTTCATCAAGGGGATGCAAAGTAGTTGACAAAGTTTTCCAAACACTTGCAACTGGTTTGTAAATAGAAAATATGAAACAATTTTCTTTTCCCTCAATGAATAGAATATACCGAACTTTACAACTGTGTCCCTCAGATTCCATTGACTTGAATATTCTTGAAGAATTTATTATTTTTTAAATACAATCTAACATGGTCTTACATATTGAAAATTGATTAAGACAAAAAGGTTTCAGAGACAATGATACACAAACAGATGACGATTATTTGCCTTTCATTTCATTTATCTTTCATTGCTTCTTGGGAAATAAATAAACATTTTTAAACTTACTTAAATCTTTCTCATCATAAGTATACTGCAGGAGCAGTACAAGATGACATTTCGTGCTACCGTTATTAAAAACTTCATCCATGAAAACTGCAGGAATGCAAAGCCCACACCTAGCATAGCTTCTGTAGTATTTTACCCAGAAAAAAGAAAAAGACATTTGTAGTGCTTAGGTGCCAAGCTCTCTCCTTGGGGGAGAAATACAGCCTTCAACTGGCCTGCAAATGCCTTGCTTGGCCTCAAAAGCATGTGGGCCATTGCTGCAGCCGTGATCTCTTCTTCCACTCTGCAACTTCACACATGAGTGTGCCCCTGCACTCAGACACTCACATGCACACACACACACACACTCACATACTAACAGTCATCAAATACAGCCCAGATCCTCTCACCAGCTCTATCCATGCAGATCTGAGAGGGTGAGGAGAAGGGGGCGAAGTTGCTGCATTTCATGCATCCCTTATGTTTCTTCTAATAGGTGCTATGTAGAGAAATTTTAAATACTTGACTTTTAACTTCAGAGAAATAAAATTCTAAGTTGCACAAAGCAACCTGGGACCTATCTGTCTAAGTCCTCATTCTAACTATTGATTTTATTTATTTCTATTTCCATCAGGTGAAGGTCAGAATTTTAAAATGTCTTTCAACATTTCATACTTTCTGGCAACCTTTTACCTCCACACCTCACCTCCCAAAGTTCTGTCCCAGTCTTGCTTCTTCCTTTTTTTCTTTCTATTTATAGCATCCATGTCTTCCATTCAAACTACTCAGTACAGGCCCTTATTCCATAATAGTTGATTTTTAAAGCCTTTTAAATTTCTATCACTTTATAGATGATCAATTAAGAATTGCAAATAATCTGAGAAATTACCCTATTTGCAAGCGAACACATTAGTTTGTCAGTTTCACGGATGCTGAAAAAGGACATAAAACTCATGGACCAGAGACAAAGGACTTTATTACTTACAGCAATAGCAGGCAATACCAAAGTGTCACAGTTCCCACAAGGTAATATAAAAGGGTTCAGGTGACCCCGACACATGCAGTGGGTTAGATTCTAAGAGAGGAATCCTGTGATTAAGGAATCTGAAGTTTTTATGACAGACAGTAAGCCCCAGAAAGACTCATCATCTTATGATACCAAACAATAAGTAAGCTGCCCTTTATTTCAGAAGGAGATATAATCTCTGTCTTTCAAAACTGTTTACTGTGCAAACATCCATGAAAAAGGAAATCCAAAATAAAGAGGTAGCCAATACCTTCTACATAAGATACTCATGGAGAATTTTCTCCCAACACATTAGCCTTGGAAAGACACTGTAACCTCTCTACTTTTAAGTTACCTCATGTGTAAAATGTGGCTAATAATACCTACTTCAGTGGTTTATTGTAAAGCTTAAAATAAATAAGAACTGTTTTACCCCATTGCTTGACTCAACTATGGAGTAAGTCAACATATTTAATTATTACCACATTAGTCTGTCTTACCCCTTGCTTCTCAGTCTGCATTTAACATCTAAAGTGACTTCCCATTCATTTCTCATCTACACCCTACAGTCATGTTTTCTAAGAATGTTCCATGCATTTCCCATTGAAGAAGATAGATGTTGCCAACTCTACAACTTTGTAGTTTTTCCCCTGCCTGAATCTTTCTCACTGTTTTTCTCTAATTCCAAATACCTATCATAGTTGAAGCTCTACCAATTCTATAAAATTCTCCCATCTCACTGCAGGGTGTAGAGAATTTCCTTTCTGGCAACTTACTACATTTACATCTACTCCTCAATAAATGCCAAGCTCTCTTCCCCTTATTATATTTACACAGTGATGGATTTAATTTCTCCTAGATGATCTCTCACTTGACTTCTTTTTAACATTTCCACATGGCTTTCTTGCTTCCCAAGTAAATGTCAATCATGTATACAAAATAAATTACGTGGTAATACAATACCATGACACAATTTTCAGCAAGAATCTGTCTTTTTCCCCAGGATGATTTTAAAAACCTTTATTGGCTTATTTATTCTAATTTACCAATATATTTTTATACCTTCAATCTTTTGAACAGTCATTCTACATTTTCAAATCCTGAAAATAACTTCCATGTAGGTAAAAGACCTGTGCTTATACACTTAGCTAACTCCCCAAGAAAAGCCAAAGTTAAGTGGAAAGTAGAAGTTAATATACTCTTCCTGGGCAACTGATCTAAGTTGAAGTGAATTGAGAATTCAGTGCAAGTGTCTCCCTGTCACCAGAAATGGACATCATCTCGATGCTCTGGGTTACAAGAGCTTAGTAAAGGTAGCAGGATGTATTAAGCTGTGATTTGAAATGGCACGAGTCTCTCCTATAGCCAATCCTATACTAAATACAGTTCAGATCTCAGAGTGAGTTTCCCCAGAGAAATTTGTGTCTCAGCTCTGGGGTAGTTTGCTTGTGACACTGGCCATTTCCAAGAGAACCAAGTATAATTTTAAGCCTAGAGTCAGGATGGCAGCATGGCACAAAAGAGCTGGTGGTGACCTGTGCATGATAGCATGAGACTATGTGTATGCTCTTGACTGACATCTCAGAAGGAACCCAAACTTTTATCTAAACACATTTCCAAATTTGTTCTAAAGTATTTTTAAAGGCATACTGTCAACCAATTAGCTATATGATTCAGGTGGGGAATGCTTTCAAGAAGACAAGGGACTACAACGCGAGCACAAGATTGGCCTGAGCTACACAGTGCGACCCTGCCTCAAAAAACTAGGGCTGAGAGATTGGCTTAGCGGCTTAAGCACCTGTCTGTCAGGTGTGAGGTTGTGAATTCAATCCCCGGTGCTGCAAAAAAAAAAAAAAAAAAAAAAAAAAAAAAAAAAAAAAAAAAAAAAAAAAAAAAAAAAAAAAAAAAAAAAAAAGAAGAAGAAGAAGAAAAGAAAAGAAAGGAAGAAAAAAGGAAGACAAGGGAAACATCACTTCAGAGCAGCACTGTCCGTGACAATTCTCTGCAGTGATATAATGTTCAGGCCCTTCTGAAATGCCAGCCAGGAGCCACATGCATGGTTATTACATCCTTGAAATGTGGCCAGCACACCTCAGAAATAAGTTCCTTGGTTTTCTTTATTTTAATTAATCCAAGTAGCCCCATGTGATAGTGACTCCTGTACTGCATGGCTTAGCTGAAGAACCTATCATGCAGCTGTTCTGGCTGTCATGAGCATTGTCTCACTTAGCCCTCACGGTACCTGTGCTAGCTGGAGCTATCATGGTTATTTTCATAGATGAAGAAACAGAGGCTGAGGTGTTTATAATCATTAGCACAATATTGTACGACTAATAAATGGCAAAGTCAGAATTCAATCTGATTGACTGCACAGTTCCAGGATGTAGAATTTAAACTTATTCCTTTTTGCTTTCATTTATCACAGCTCACCATCTCAAAATCAAGTTTAAATCCTTTAACATGTCATGAAGGCACTGTACAGTCTAATTCCAATCAGTGCCTCCACACCATCCACTTCTATTTCAGGAATACTTTCGCTCTCCAAATGCTGATGAAGTTCCCTAGCCTCTTGCCTTTTCTTGCTACCTATAGCTTGAAAACCCTCTCCCTACAGTTCATCTCCCTCCTGCTTAGTTATCTTGTGTATTGTATTCTTATTATTTATTTGCTTCATTCATTGTCTAGATAGCAAATTGAAGGAAGAGTATTGTACTCCCAGGCTATAGCATAGTTTATAATAGATACCCCAAATATGTTTATTGACAAATAAATGAAAGAAAAAATGAATAGATGAAGGATTAAATTTATCACATGGAGACTTATAATGCATGACTGTACTCTAACAAAAGGAATTGTCTGGACTATAAGTATATTAAGAAAGTAAAATTGCAGCCGGGCATGGTGGTGCACTAGGGAGGCTGAGGCAGGAGGATTGTTGTGAGTTCGAGACCAGACTGGGCTACAAAGTGAGTTCAAGTCTACCTTGAACTGCATAGTGAGACCCTGTCTCAAAAAATAGGGCCAGGGATCTAGCTCAGTGGTGGAAGCACCTATCTGGCAGGCGTAAGGTTGTGAGTTCGATCCCCAGTACCAAAAACAAAAAAAGAAAGATCTCTACTCATGTATATTGAAAAGCCTGTTTTAACATCTGTGAGGAGAAAATGTATACCTGTCCGAGGAGGACAGTGAAGACCACCAGTGCCCACACCCAAGCTAAAGGGCAGTATGACCACAGGGCTGCTGAGGACCAGCTACATGGAGTAGTTGGCACTTTATCCTTAAGCTCAAGGTAATCAGATGGTACATAGCTTGCCTAAACTGGGGGCCTTGGGTATATCTTCCCAATCCTTGGACCACAATGGCCTAAATCATTGTGGAGAACTCAATCTGTGGTGGACTCCCAGATAAGGTAGAAAGTTGTTTGTCTATCCAGAGGGCCACGAGGCCAGTACCACTGCTTCCTACAACAGATACTTATTCTGACATGACCAGCCAAATGCTTGCTCCTTTCAGAGAATACCTAGGAACTGGCCAAACTGAGTTTCTATAGGTATCTATGGTGGATTCATTTATAAACCTACTGCTATCCTGAAAAACAGAAAATCTTCCTCAAGCCTCACCCCATTCACTCCACACATGCACCCAGCCAGACATGACAAGACACTCGTGAGCTGCTACCATGATGCAAAAGCCATGTTTTTACCAGGAAGCATGGGTTTGGGTGGGAAATTTCAGTACTCTCTTTGTTCAAATGTGCATGGAGCCTTGCCACCTCCAGAAGACTTGTAACACTCCTAAATCCATGGTTCTGTGCCCTAGCTGGATGTTACAATCATTTGGGAAATTATTTAAACACGGATGGTCTCAGTCTATGGTAGTCTGACACGATTTTTTTACTTAAAGATGGTGCAAAAGCAATACACATTCAGTTAAAACTGTACTTTAAATTTTGAATTTCAGTCTTTTTCTAGGCTAGGGATACTATAGTATTTTACTTCTTGTCTTGTCTGGGGAGCACCAGCAAGCCACAACTCCCTATCAGCCATATAGTGATGAGGGTAAGTTCCATACTGTGTCATGAAGTCTACCATGTAATGCCTATCGGTTAGGTATATTAAATGCATCTTCAGCTCAGGATATTTTTGACTCATGATAAATTTATTGCAGTGTAACTCTGTCATTAAGTCAGTGAGCATTTTTACTGTCATACCGGAGTCTTGCTCTCAGAACTTTGGATTTAACTTTGTGAGATGAAGCCTCAGCATTTTACAAAGCTCCTGGTGACTCCAGTGGCACCTGCGGTTGAGGTGCACAGCCCTAGCTCATGCATACTTAATCACCAGAGGTTTCCTAGAGAGAAGAGTGGACCCAGCATTCGCACTGCAGCTAACTTCGTGTGAGCAAAAGAGAGGGCGGTCAGGAAAGAGCACCAAAGGGAAATAACAGTGACTTTAGCAGAAAAATACATTAGCCTACTGTGAAGAATATACAGAACATTATTATGCCAATTAATTTGGACCAGAACTTCTCTGTAGTTTCAGTCGTTTTCATTTTACAACATTGTGGAGGTCCTGCTATTGAAACTCGGTTGTTGTTATAATTCAATTCAACAAACAATAATGGAGTGTTTATACTGTGCATTCATTCTCTGGGTCGCATACAAGGAATAATAAGATTGGAAAATAACATTTAGAGCCTAAGAGTCTAGCTGGGGAAAGAGACACAAACAGTTTAACATGATGTGTTACTCGGCTGAAATAGATATAAGTACAAATGTGCTATGGGAGTGCTGAACAGAAAAGCAGGAGTAAATTAAATTAATTCCGTCACTCAGAGAAAAAGCCAAAGGCCTTACAATGGTCTACAAAGTCCTTGATCAGGCACACCTTTACCTCTCTGACCATGTCTCCTACTATTCGCATCACTGGTCCCAACCCAGGTGTCCTGACTCTACCTAGAATACTCCAGGCATGTTCTCGATGTGGGGCCTGGGCTCAGACAGTTCCCATGCCTGGAACGTCTTCTTTTAACCTCCATGTGCAAACTCCTACCCTGGCTTCTAGTCTTTTCCCAAATGCTGTCATCTCAATGAGTTTGACCATTCTCACCCTCTCTAAAATGAAGATCTATCTGCTTCAATCTCCACACCCGGCACCCCAATCCCATTTAATCTTCATTATTTTCATTACACGTTGTATTTTCATGTAGCACTCAATTTACTTATACTTGTTCATTGTCGTACTGCCTGCCCTAGAATCTATGCTCCCCAACTGCATGGCTTGTTCTACCTATCTGTAAATCTCAAGGGCCTAAAACTCTGCCTAGTAGATATAAGGTGTTCAGCAAATTATCTTGAAGTTATAAACAAGGACTTTGGCAAAACTTTCTTTTAACAGTGATGAGTTTCTGTGTTCTCTCTAATTTGCTATTCTATAGCCAGAGTGCTTGTGAGTTGGGACTGTTAATCGTAGCTCACTGGACCTACAGTGGAGAGATTTTTTTCCTCTGATTTCTGTGTGAATACTGTCAATCATCTATGCATTCAATCCATCAACAAACGTTAATTTGGCAGCTGTTTTAGGCTTCATGCTGGGCACTGCAAGGATTCAAAATTGTGACCTCAAGGGATATAAAGTCTGATAAAAAAGAGGAGGCTGACACACAAATTAGTACAACAAAAGGCAGGGTATTCTGTACACCCAGAGAAGAGTGCCAAGAGCAATGTGATTTTTGGAGTCCTCAGAAGTTTTAAGTGTGACGCTCAGGACTGAATGTCCAGCCATTCTTGCTGTAAGCAGTGAAGACACAGGCTGACACTAATCAGTTCATTTACCAGAGATGGAGCTTCTAATTTTGGTTTCTAATAACCTACTCCCCTTCTAGGGATTCCTGCCAAGGAAGTTGAGAAATGTCATTAAATTTTCCAAGCATACTTGAGCTGACTCTTCTGATAGCCTTTACCTACCAAATCAGGCATGAAGACCTCTGAACAATGGTTAAACATTTTCTATTTTCCTTTTTTCTCCCCCTAGCTTTAAGGGTTGTTGTTACTTCTCCTAAGCCGTATGCAGTACGGTATGTTTCAGGAAAAGCCTGCAGAGCAGAGCACAACAATAGCTTAGCATTCGGGCTACCCTTTTAAAGTATGTGCATGCCTCTACTGTAAATATAAAACAGCTCGGATCAAAATGCATCATTGGTTCCACATGGAGGTGAACGAAAGATTTGTTCCCAGGTATAGAGCCCTCAGACAAACAGTGTTAATGGGTCTCACCACAGAGCAGCTGGTGACAAAAACGGAGTTAATTTTAAAGAAGAGGGAATTAGATAGTGGTTCCAATAGTGCTAGCCACTCTTAATTATTGTGATGGCAAATTATGAACAATTTCCTGTCACTTTCCCTTCTAAAGCAATTATTGATGTTTGCTTTATGGCTGAACTGGGCTGAAAACGCTCTAAGCAGGAGGCTGTCTGATTCAGTGCTTTGTGGGCTCATATTCAGAAAGCCATTTGGCCTGCGAAGTTGCTGGATTATCTGTAAACACAGTGAAAGGAGACAGTGATTGCATGAAGCAGAGGGAATGCACCTGAATGCCAATAAGGCAAATGTCACGACAGGAACACAAAGGCAGCTTTCCATGTGACCTTTTAGATAGAAACCAATTTACTTTGGTACCATCTCAAACAGAAAATTATGGTGTAATTCCTCATGTCAATACATAATTTATTTTGTAATAAATAACTACCCACATATTTATGGAGCACCTCTCCCTTCCTGTTTATGATGCTCTCAGACTCTCGCTCTCTTTCTCTCGCCCCGACACACACTGCAGAATCACTGCAAAGCTTTCTGTTTTTAAGGCTGTTTTCTCCACTCTGCTTGCTGATGACTGAGGTAAACATTACAGGATTAAAAGCCACTTTCTATCTTTGCAAAAAAAAAAAACACTAAGTTATTTATTTTCTTATTTCCAAATTATCTATCAGACCGAAGGATTCATGAGGACAAGTTAAAAAAAAAAATCAACAAAATGCAGCATTAAGCCCTAGCCACATTTCCTAATAAAGGAAAGCCTCTGCATTTAGAGTGACATTAAAATCAGCCAGTGATTCAACAAGACAGGAGAATTCTGTCCTGTCCTGGGCTGTTGCGCCCTTAAATGCATCTGCTTCTTGGTGGGAGGTCTGGGGACAAGGGCTGCTTCCCAAAGTCACCTCACTCTATATAGTTAGGATGCAAATAGGGCGACTGTGGAGAAGTTGTGCCCTTTCCCCTCTGGGTCAGCACTCTGAATCTCCCCCAAGCTGGCACTGACAGGAAACTCTTCCCAGCTGACAGCTGGTCGTTGACCTAGCTTAAAGCAGTCGGGGGTCTTCCCTGAGCCTCCAGCCACAGGTGACCTCATCATTGACCAAGCCGTCACAGTAAGCAGTTATCGTCCTCAGTCCACGGCCTCTGTCAAGGACAAGTGAGGGCTGAGCCTGTCTGAAAAGCGGGGTGGAGACAGCAGCGGGTGGGAAGCAGGCCTGCCGGCACTGCCAGGGCTCCCTGCACACCGATAGTTGGAATTATGTTCCTGGTTAACTAAAGAGATTTGGGACCATGGCGGCTAAGGTCCAGCATATTTTAACAAGTTTCAGGAAAAAAAAACGGAAGGTGGGAGACAGCTCACAAGACAAAAAATCAAAGAATAACATATATACAGTTGAAACATGAAAAAAATGCACTTGGGGGCTTTGAATTAACTATCTGTTTTGAAACTCTTTGGGTATTAGTGATTATAAATATGTGTTTATAATGTGATGCCCACCAACTATCTAACTTCTGTAGAACAATAACTCATAGAAAGGGCAAAGTTAGTATGGGATACCACAATTGGTTACTGTATCATACAAGTACACACACACACACACACACACACACACTAAACCAAAACAAGCGCATTTTTTTAGCTTCACAGATGAAACAGCAGCCCACAATGTAGAGAAAATAAGGGCTCCAATTCAAATACAACATATTGAGAAGCAGAAATCAATACCCAGAGAAGGTTTTACATAGCACTCGTATTATTTTTAATGAGCTGCTGTATAGAAATACCACAACAGAATGGAGTCCAAGATTCTCTGAGGACTAATTGGCTTCATTCTTCAGCACGCCAACAGAGTAGTTTCTGTTCTGTTTAGAAAACATATGCTGGGCCCTAGATCAATGAATCAATAAGAACACACTGTCCATCTCACCAGCACTCAGCAAAAAAACTCTACTGTATGGTTAGAGGAAATATTTTCTGGAAATATGGTCATCCCCATGCCTTTTCCAAATAGAAACAGAAAATAAGTTTCTGATACAATGTTCAGGAGTCTCAATTTACCTAAGGTAAATAGTCTGAAACTTGATGATTGTTCTGTCAAATAAGAATCAATCAATTCCTGAAAATCAAAGCTTTACAAAGACATTGTCAAATTATATGGACAAAAATGCCCCAACGTACTTTTTCTGGGAGGATTTTTATAAATAAAAAGATTTAAGTGATATGCTGATTAATAATGTAGTGCCATTATTTAAAGAAATAAGTACATTTAGAATTAGAGAATAGTAAGATAAAACCAAAGCCTTAGGCATCAAAATTTTATATTATTTTCACACAAAGGATTCAAGGGCTGACTATACTCTTTAAAGATCTGAAAGAATTATTTTTAGAAGAATCATTATAGCTATTCATTACTGGAGATTGAATTGGTAAAATTTGCCCATGCTGACACATGAGGAATTTAGATAATTCTGCAATCTCAAAAATGATCTGGTGCAATTGTTAAACATATATAAGAAACTGAGGCCCAGAAAGAGTGGGACTACTAAAACAGCTTAAAACAGTAAATACTCATTATCTCACAGTTTGGGTGGGATGGAAACAAGGGTACAATTCAACTGGATACCCCTGGCTCAAGTTCTCTAAATGGGGTTGCGATCAAGCTAAACTACATCAGGGCCACACTCTCATTTGAAGGCTCTGAGGAGCGGGTAGTAGAGAGGTAAGAGGAAAAATCCACTTCCAGTTCACTATTGTGGTTGTTGTTTTACTCTTCACCACAGAGATCCCTCCACCTGCTGCCTCACAAAATGGTAGAGGAAGCAACCTAAGAGGTAGCAAAAAAAAGGTTTCCCAAATGAGAGCCAATCTTTATAACCTAATGTTGTAAATAACCATCCTGCACGTTTTCTGCATGCTCTTCTGTGGAAGTGAGTCACCTGGTGGGACCCACACTCAAGGGGAGGGCGTTACACGAAAGCATGAATGCAAGGATGTGAGGATCATGGGGTACCTGTGAGGCTGCCTCCCACACCAGGGTCAACCCTGCTACCTCATTTCATTACACCCATTCTTCTTCCCACTAGCCTGAACTCGAATTATAGATAATTTCCTGGTATTAAAGGTCAGTGAACATTTGACAGGATGTTTTAGAAGATGGTAGCATCTTTATCCCATGATGTCTTTTATGTTTGTTTATTTATTTATTTGTTTTCATACTGGGAATTGAACTCACAACCTTGTATTTAACAGTCAGCCACTTATGCCGCTGAGCTATATTCCCAGCCCCACGTGATGTGTTTTAAAATAAGGTACTCTTTCACCCATTTGAGGAGTTCTGACTTGACTATCTCTGGTGGATAAGAAGCAGTCCAGTTGGGATAGGCTTGAGTAGCTAACCAGCTAAGTCATTAACTTGAGGCAACTCATTTGTTCTCTAAACCCAATTTCTTTGCCACAAAAAGTCAGAAATGGTACTGAGTTTTTAATATTTCTCCAATTCTGTTACAGCTTTGAAACAATCATTCTTATGTCTGGTCATCTTTAGGATGTAAATGCAGTAATTATCCCCAGGGTTTAACATAGACAAGAAGAAAACAGGGAAAGAAAAGCTTTTCCCTGAAATATTCCTTTCTCTAGATTGAATTTCTGTATTACGTGAAATTTTCTGTTATGAAAAGTCCCTTCTAAAATGCAGACCTGGAATAACAAATTATTCTATCATCCCAAATTGATATTTAACTGAATTTGTTTCTTTTGTTAGCTAACGTATTAGCTGGTAAGAATCCAGGGAATTGGCCAAAAAATAAGTTTTAATAAGAATGGATTTTTCCAAAAGCATTGTAGAGTTGGAAGGACTAATACAGATGGAACTGAGTATTGGGGAGTGAAGGGTAGCCAGTAGCTTCAACGATAAAATATAAAGGCACATGAACGATTAAGAAATCTAGAGGAAAAATAACTACTTATACAGGCAGACTGCTAACAGCACTGCACGCCCTTAGTACCTCTAAGCCTTTATCTTAAACACATGCCCACAGACATGACTTCCCATTATCAAAAATGTTATTTCCTCTCTGCTTCAAACAATAGTTCTCCTAGCCACCCCTGGATATTGTCATTACCTCTCTCACTACAGACTATCAATTTGTATATCTCCTGTTTGTACATCTACTTTTTAATTTAAATCCAAAGATTCAGTCATGAAATTCCTCCTTTGCCCTTCCATTTCTCTCAAATTCCTATCTCTCTCTTAGTTACCTGAAAAAACTTTTCAAAATTTGAATGAGCCTGTCTACCTTGTCCATGCCTACACCTTTGTCTCTACGTGATGCTGTCTACACCCATGTCTCTACATGACGCGGTCTACACCCATGTCTCTTCATGATACTGTCTATACTATGACTCCACATGATGGTGTCTAGACCAATGTCTCTAAATGATACTAGAGAAAATAATTAAACTGGACACATGGGCTTCATTATAAACTCATGATGACTAAAACAAACAACCAATACTGCCAAACAAACCAGTTTGATGTGTCTCTAGATATTCCTAACCTTCTAGTGTCAGAAGTTTCAGAGACAGAAATCTCTCCCTAGGACTTGCTCACCATTCACAGCTTCTTCTCACCCCTCAAGTTTCAGTTAGAACACCACCACCTGAGAGAGAGTTCCCTGACCCGACTGATAGTTTGCCTTATCTCCTCATTCAGTTACATTTCTTCTCAACAACTGTTTATTTCCCTCACTGTTTATTTCTTAATCACAACTAGTAACCACACTGCCTGCGCGTTATTTACTTATCATTTGTCTTTCACTTATACTGTAAGCTCCAAGGAGATCCAGGACTTTGCTTTGTTGGCCTTTTATAGCCTGCATGATGTGTGGGTCATGATATACACTCAGTAAATACTTCTGAAATAAATGAATGAACAAATTTATGTATAGTATTTAACTTTTTGGCTGAGCTGTCCTATCTGCGTATCTTCAAGACTCTTAAAGCTTCTCTTTCCATTTGCTTCTTTACTGAATCAGTAGTCTTTTTTAAAACAGAGATTTCTAATGGAAACGCTGGCACAGACTTCGCTTCAGCAACATAAATGGCATCGGTAGCTGACATGACTCCTGCTGTTGCCATTGGCAACAATTAAATTAGCTGTATAAAACCTGACACCAGAGCTGCAACATCCATTCAGGAAAATAACCATTCAGTCACTCCGCAAACATAATATTGACCTGTGACTGTGCTTTTAGTACAGGCGCAAGTGCTGAGCATTGTCTCGCTGAAGACAAGGCATTAACACAGAGCCTGACTACTGCTTCCATTGTTGCTTAAAAGGGTTGCCTAATTAATTGACTGTATTGAGTCTCCACTGGGGTACATTTGTTCCCTGGTAAGCGAGTGAAAAAAGCTGAAGAGCTGAAGAGTCGAAGAGCTGCTTTCACACAAGAGAGGAGTTGTGAAGGTCCTGTGTGATGCTATATGCAGATCATCGTAAATAAAAGTGTAGTTGACTCAATGCCAAAAGATAGACATGAACACATTTGTGGATCTCTATGCTCAGAGAAAGACATTTCTTCCTAACCTGCAGAATATTCTCACAGCTTATGTCTGTGTATACTCTGTTCCCTAAGGCAGCAGCAATGTGCGCTTTGTAAAAAGCAAAGATCCAGTATAATAAGTGTACTTTTAGAAGGTCGGTCAGTCTAGGGAAATGAGCAACAAGCGTTAGTATAATCTTCCATGGCTACAATGGATTCCTTATATCATCTGATACTCACAAAAATCCCTGTGGGCACAGTTATGATGCCTTTCTTTGCAAATAAGAAAATTGAGTGTCAGGGATGTGATGACTGTCAGAACATTTGAGCTGCTGTGAAAAACACCTTAGACTGGGATGGCTTATAAACAACAGAAATTTATTTCTCACACTCCTGGAGTGTGGGAAGCTCAAGATTAAGACGTCGGTAGTTTGAGTGTATAGTGACAGTTTATGTTCTGGTTCAGAGGTAGATGGACATCTCCTTGCTATGTTCTCACATTACAGAAAAGGAAAAGGATCTCTCCCAAGTTCCTCTCATGAAGACACTAATCCCATTCATGAAGGGATTACCCTCCTGACCTAACCCTCTGAAAGCTGCCGCTTCCTAATACTGTCATTTTGGGGATTAGATTTCAACATATAAATTTGAAAATCATAAATACCCAAATTATAACAATGCCCCACTCAATTTCATCAAGTCAGGAAGCCCACATCGAGCCCCTCTCAAGTCTAAAATTTATAGTATAGGTAAGTAACCTTGGGGGGGGGGAACAGACTAAACTAGAGCAGTAGACATAAATATGAAATAAACAGAGGACAGATACAAGAGGGATTTACATAATTGTAGATATTGTGATTAATTTGAGGTGAAATGGGGTTTCTAATCCAGATAAATACATGGACTTCAATGGTATTCTCCAGCATACCCAGGAAAGGAGAGCATATTTAGGCAGATAGAAGAGGAGGGAAAGATTAAGTGACACATTAAACTTGGAACCACTGGTCATGCAGTGCCTGTGGTAGTGGTACATGCACAGTTAAACAGGTAAGTCTGGACAGAAAAGAGTTTTCAAGAAGGTGGTAAACTAGTGCCAAGGAGTGAAGTGACAATGGTATTGAGAAGTTGAAGTTTACAGCCAGGTGATTGCTGGTTAATGTGAAGTCAGTTCACTAAATTAGAGCTGCTATCCAACTGTGGTCAAACACAAAAGTGGCTGCCATGACAACAGACTAAATTTCTCAACAATATTGGCCACTAAGAGAAAAATTTTTGAATGTACAAAACCCAGAAAGATGTATTCCAAAATAATTTGAGACTTTAAAATATGCTATAAAAATAGTACAAGTGTTCCTAAATATCATTGACACAGATTCTCCAAAAGTGAGCATCTTGTCATATTTGCTTTATTATACATGTGTTAAACTTTATGAACCATTTGAATATACTTCAGACATGTTACCACTTTGACCTAAATACACTAAATATTTCAATATTTGTTTACTAAAAGAATTGTATTACTTAACCATAATATCATCAGCAAAATCAGAACACTAACATTGATACAATTTTACTGTATTATTAAAGTTACTGATCTCATACAAGTCATTCTCAAATGTCCCACTAATGAGCTTTCAACAAAAATTCTCTTTACAAGCTTTGGTTCTGTCACTAACTGAGAATTACAAAATCTTATTAAAGTTTTTAGTTAGTTGTCAAGTCTCTTAACTCTGCTTTAGTCTGGAAGCCCCATCTTTCTCTTTCACATCTTTGACATTACTGAAGACTAGAAGCCATTTATTTTTGTAGATTCTGTCCTAATTTAGGTTTATCTGATATTTTGTCATAGCTAGCTTTGGGTCTTACATTTTTTTCAGGCCTTACATTTTTAATAGAAATACAACAAAAATGAGGCATGTGCTTTTCCTTGCATTACATTAGAAAGTACAGGCATCACTTTGACCTATTGCTGGGAGGGTCAACTGTGATCATTTAGTTAAAGTGATATCTGACATTTTTCTTTTCTGTAAAGAAAAACTGTCTTTACTTTGTAGGAAAACTTTTTAAGACTTATATGAATATACTGACATTCCTAAAAATATTATACCAATAACTTGGCATGCAGAGATGATCTTACCAGAAAAAAAAATCATTACAGTGGTTTCCAAATTCTTATTTTACAATCCAATTTTGTCTTCTAATTATTGACAGATTAAAAAAATCATTTTTTCATGCATTTACTTAGATCAGTTTATATTCTCGAGTTCTTATGTTATTCGACAAGTTACTCCCATAATTTGATTATCAAATTAACCCAGATTATCCACTGACAGCCAAGAGAAATAAAGTTTGACAAGAAATCCAGCAATTAAGGATTGATAAAAGAAGAGAGGAAAAATGCCACTGATGAACAGATGAGCTTAGGAGAATGTCTTAGTCCATTTTTAAGTCCTCTAACATAATGCCACAAAGTGAGTAAGTTATAAAGAACAGACATTGATTTGGGTCATGGTTCTTGTGACAGTTGTCCAGGTTCAAAGGGCTGTATCTGATGAAGGCTTCTATGCAGTGTCATCACATGGCAGAAAACATCACATGGCAAACAACAGTAAAGAATGGGGATGACCAATCTGCTTTTATAGCAGGCCTGATCCCTTGATAACTAGCTCACTCCCAGGATTCTAACATTAATCTAATCAGAAGAACAGGGCACAACCCAGTCACCTCTTAAGTGCTTCTCCTCCCAAAACTGTTTCACTGAGGATTAGATTTCCAATACATGAACTTTAAGAGGCACATTCAACCACAACAGAAAGCAAAAGGGAATGGTGTGCAGAGCACAGGTGGAAGAATTTTAAGCAGAACAGATAACTCATCCACTGAACTTGTAGGAAAAAAAAGGAAAGAAAGGAAACAGAGCAAGATAGCACTCAAGAGGTCAAGAAGTTTGTGATTCCCTACGTTCTCCGGGAAATAGGTGATGATATAGTTTGTGAGGAGTAAAGAGGCCTTGGGAATAAACACAGCAAAATGAGATCATGGCAGTTGGTATGCTGGTGTTATGGGGTGGAGTGACAGATGACTAACAACATATAAAAAAATTACTGGTCCACACAGAGGTCTTGTTGTCTCTCCTGGACCCAGTCTGTAAAGTTGGCAAGATATGTTAGCCCTTATTCCTGTGCTTCTATCTCTTACCCTTGCGTTTTTCAGCATCAAACTGTATGATTGCACTAATACATAGTTGAAATATTCTAGCTGAGTGAAGAAACAGTATGGAGAGAACAAGTAAGAGAGTAAATATTTTTCAAATAGTGCCACGCTAGCAGCAGATCATGTAATCTGCTTGAGCGAAGGAAGGAAAATAAACCAAAAGAGACTGATAATTAAGAGAAATTGAACATTCAAGACCCTGGGAGTTCAATGAGGTTTCAGACAAGACAAAGAAGAAAAATGAAATGGTATGCCTCAATGAAGGAAGGTGAAGTTCAAAGAAGGGAAGGCTGTAGTAGAAGACAGAGGTACATTTCTAGGAAGTGTCTTTTCGTTTAGTACATGGTATGTTGAGTGTCTCACCCTCGGTCCAAAAATAAGAGAAGGTAGCACCTCGCTGACTCCAAGCTACAACCCACCAAACCCCCATCACTCAGGACAGCAAAAAATACCTACAAGCGACAGTGAAAACAGATGAGCTGCATGTGCCAGATCCATGCTGTTTTTCTGAGGTACTCTTAAAGTACTATTATATTTTCCTTAGAGAAAAGAGTAGCAGACAGAGGATTCCTGATCTCTCAACAGACTAAATGTGAAAAGGTAAATTGGGGATCAAAGTGTCACAGATAGCTACATCTTGTCCTGATAGCGATACGGAATGACTAGCAAGAGTGTCTGCACGATAGAATCACACAGATGCATGAAGTGAAAGAGGCTGCGAGTCACTGACGTCAACGTAATGAGTTGGGGTACAGCACTACAGAAGCCCAACCTGATGCTCCCTCCTCTTCTTTACACCGCAAGATTGTGAACCCCAGTGCTTTCTGTGATAAAATCTTCCTGAGCAAAGCAGAACCCAGAATGAGATGTTTACAACTGGCTCCTCCCCTTTCACCAGACCTTGGGTGCTGCCTTCTAAACAAAGGAATGGTTCCCTCACAGCTACATTATCTGCTATATACATTGCCTCATTTCTCCTCTCAGCCTCACATTTCCATATAAAAAGTAAGGTAGAAAATATTGCAAAGCAAACATTATAACAACAACAGTACGTCTACATGGTGTAACCTCGTGGAAAGGCAGAGTCCTTACTATACAATGATGCCTAGAAGACAAATTTATTAAAGCAGGAATATAACTTGTTGGTCCTAAGTTATCTAGAAATAGTTAAACTATGTTGAGTGTATGCAGGACAGCAAATTTTAGACATGTGCACAATTTTTTAAAAGGTTTCCAAATTAAGGAGTAAAATAGAAAAGATGCATGGTGTCATAAATCAAATAAATTCAAATATTTGCAGCAGTTACTTCTAGAGACGCTGTGAATCACCATGAGACCAAACACACTGATCCACAGAGAGACAGGGTTCAAGCTAGTATTTCCATCATATGGCCACCAAGTTAGATTCTAACAGGTTTTATTTCTTGTAATTCTTACAACAACACCATGAGACAAGTGCTACTGTTTTCCCAGTTTACAGCTAAGAAACTGAAACTTACCCTGTATCCTTCACAAGACAAGATTGAGTTTTTGCTATATTGATTCAATAGTTGATTTGAGACAAAAATATGCAGAATCAAAAATGATAAACACATGGTCTCTACTACTTCTTTTAGAGGAAAAAAAAGCTTACTCAGGCCCTTAAAAATAGAATAAAAGAAAAAATATACTTCACTGTAGTTGAAAATTTTTAAGTTCCATCATATTAACTGAAATACAAAATGCCTTGCCTTCTTTGGCTCAAAGGGACAGCCACTGGTCATTTTTAATGCCACAACTGTATTCTATTTACCAGACCAGCACTTAATGTCTTTTTCTCCTTCACAAAATTGGAAAGCCCTAAAAAATGCAGAAGCACAGAAAATGTGCAGAAACCAGTTATTATTCTGTATGTTCCCCAAGTTTCTTCTAGTTCATCCCACATTTATATCATAGCATTTCTAATAGCCTAGTCCTGGCTTATGCAACTATTGCTTTAAACTTACCAGACCACACAGGTTCATCATTTTCAACTATGGAGAAACATGAATGAACTAAGAAAATTCATTTCATGTATGTGCCAAGTGTCACCAAGTATCAGATTGGTTACAGAGTTTTAGGAGACAGTGAGAAAATAGGTGTCACACCCAGGTCCAAAAAGTACTTTCTTGAAAAAGCTGCTTGAGAGGATTAAAACAACTGAGCTACAGCAAAGATTCCAATCTTCTAAAAGCTAGAACGATTCTTTAATTCAAGAATGCCAGTAACTAACACACAGATCAACTATTATAGTCTGCTTAAGTATACCAAAAAAAAAAAAAAGCGACTGTGTTGAGTGAATTCAGACTGCTTATTTTGGTATTAAATGAATTACAGGTATTAGTATTTCATAGGATTTTACATTTGGTTTTCATTTACAAAGCATTTCAGAGGCAAGGGGGATGGTACAAGTGTGTATGCAATTCATATTTTAATAGATGATCATGATACTCTTTAAGGCTAATTTTATAAGCCTGGAATTTAATCTTAGCATTTTTAAGGAAATTCTAATGACCGATGAAATCTCAAGACCATAAAGCAATTTGCTGGTTTGTTGATAGGAGGCTGTCTTAGAGCAACACCTAGTGGTTTGTTTGACTCTTCAAATAAATGTTCTAAGATCCAGAAAGGGCAGTTTACAATAATGCTTCTTTTTAAGATATTTTAAATAAGATGTCAATAGGATAATGAATGCTCTTTACATTTTTCATGTTCACTTAAAACTGTAATTTATTTCCATTTGGTACAAATTTTACCTAAAATATTGACTTCTAATTTGATAATTCTACAACAAGTTTAAAAAGAATCTACTTCACTGCAGTAGCCTAAGAAGTTGTAGCTATTTTGCACAAAGAACATTATTCTATACCAAAAATGACTTGACGAAAAACCATAGATACCAAGACGCTCACTCTAACATACATAACATACATAACTACTACAAAGAGATTTCATAAGATATTTTTAAATCGACAAAAACCATAGGATTAATTTGAGTCAAAATGTTATTACATGAGAGAAAATCTTTGAAAATGATTGGACTTATTTTATACGCATTGCTGGAAGATTCAGAAATAAGGCTCACAATCCTGTGGAAATCTATTACTCCTCAGAATATGTAGTGAGTTTAAAATTCTTTTTTGTCAGATGTTATATTGAAATCCCTTCACCTCTTCCAATAATATAATCATAAATGGAAAAAATCTACACTAATCATTTATAGTGACTGCAGAGGGCTGCAAGATCACAATCTTCAAATTGATTCAAGCAATGTTGACATTTATACCATCCCTGGTCGTGTTATAATCATTGTCACCAGCATGAATTTGTGAGGTTTTTATTTTATGTTCTTGTCAAAATCTCTGTCACAAAAATGAGACTGAAAAAGTTTAATGCTTTATGTGCTTTCTGAAAGATGATAATAACCCTAGCTTCTCTGACCTCCTCGGTGTTTCAAAATTTAGTGGCTGGTTAGTTCTCCTTACTCCTTTTGCAGTCTCAGCAGCTTGTAAAGAAACCAAATCACCAACCAATCACAATGCAGAGTGTAAGAATAGTTCTGAGCATTTTTTTCTGCCAGGCACTGGGTCTGCATGACACCACGAATCTCAATGGGCAGAGGGATTGTTAGGCATATATTTAAATATTTCTTAATGATACTTTAAGTATAGTGAAGAGAAAATAACAAAAATACCTCTCTGAAAAATATTACAATATTTAATGGCTATCAATCAAGTCATCAGATTTTAAAACTAAAATCTTCTATAACTCAACAATAAGACAAATAACCCAATTTTAACATAGACAAATGGTCTGAAAAGACATCTGAAGACGTACAAATTGTCAACAAGTATAGCATATGAAAAAATACTCAGCATTACTAATCATCAGGCAGATGCTAAAACAACTACAGTGAAATATCACCTCACCCTAGTTTGTACAGTTATTATGCAAACACAAATATATTCAACTATTTGATCTTTGATAAAGGGGCCCAAAAAAAACCCTGGAGAAAAGATAGCCTCTTTAATAAATGGTGTTGGAAAAACTGACTATCCAAATGCAGAAGATTGAATGTAGACCCATTTCTCTCACCATGTGCTAAATTAAAATCTCAAATGAATCAAAGTACTAAATGTTAAACAAGAAACACTTAATCGGCTGGAACACAAACAGTGAAACCCTTGAAGTCATAAGTGTATGCAAGGACTTTCTGAACAGAACCCTAGTTGCACAGAAAATAGTGTCACGAATCAACAAATGGGACCAAATCAAATTTAAAAACTTCTGCATAGCAAAAGATATAACCAATAGAAAGTAAAGAGTCTACAGAATGGAAAAAGAATTTAGAACAAGTACACAGATAGAGGACTCGTGTCTAGACTACATAAAGAACTCGAAAAATTAGATCCCCCAAAGTAAAAGACCCAAACAAAAAAGTGAAAGCAAGCAAAGTGAATAGACACTTCACAGAAGAAGTACAAATAGCCGGTGAGTACATAAAGAAATGCTCAACATCACAGGCCATTGGAGAAATGCAAAGTAAAACAACACTGAGATTCCATCTTACTCCAGAAAGAATGGCTATCACCAAGAAATCAAATAATAACAAATGCTGGAAGGGCTATAGGGAAATAGGTACCTTTCTACACTGTCAGTGGGAAGGTAAACTAGCACAACCACTATGAAAATTAGTATAGGGCTTCCTCTGAAAACTGAAACTAAAGCTCCAGTCGACCCAGCTACTTCCCTTTGGGTGTCTTCCCGAAAGAATTAAAAACATCCTACAGTATTACAGTGATACATGCACGCCCACATTTATAGCAGCACAACTAGTGATAGCTAAATCCTAGAAGCAGCCCATATGTCCATTGACAGATGAATGGATAAAGTAAACGTGGTATTTACACATAATGGAGTACTACTCTGCCATAAAGAACAATAAACTTGAGTCATTTGTAAGAAAATGAATGTACTTTGAGACCAAAATGTTAAGTAAAATAAATCAGATCCTCAAGCTTAAATATCACAGGGTTTCTCTTATATGAGAAACTCAAAGTAAAAATAAAAGATAGATAGTAGGAAGTAGGGAGATAGATTCTCCTCAAAGAAGAAGGAGATTGGGAGATAAGGGATGAAATAAAGGAATTGGTATGTGGGATGTGTTATGTACATGTACCAACTCCACAGAAGGAATGTAAATATTATGTACTGCAAACAAATGAAAAAAAATGGAAGGGTATCAACAAATGGGTAGAGCTGTTAGGGAAGGAAGGGGAAAGGGATGAAAAAAAGGGTGTGCCAACTTCCGAGAAGGAAGGAAGTAAACATGTACTACATACATGTACTAATAAACTAACCTAAAATTTTTTAACTTTTAAAAATAAAAAATGACTATTACGAAAACCACAAAAGATTGTTGATGAGGAGCCAGAGTCAGGGTACTTCATGTTGCTGGGAGTGTAAATTAGTATATCCGTTCTGCACAATAGTGTGGAAGTTCCCTAAAAAGCTACAAATAAAACAATCCGTGTGATCCAACAACCCTGCTACTAGGTATATGTCCAAAGGAAATGACATGAGTAGGTTAAAAAGATAGCTGCTCTCTCATGATTATTGTAGCATTTTTAATAACAGTCAAGAAATGGAGAAAAGTTGTCCTGTGACAGGGGGATGGATAAAGAAAATGTAATGGGGAGCAAACAACAGACAGAATACGTGCACGTGCATACATACACACAGTGTGGTGTTATTCAGCCACAAAAAAGGATGAAATTCTGTCATTTGCAACAACAAGGATGGAACCAGGGGACATTATGCTAAGTGAACTGTGGGATAGAAAGCGAAACACTGCATATTCTCACTTATATTTGGAGACCAAAATCTTGACCTCTAAGAAGTAGAGAATAGAATGGTAATTACCACTGCCTAGAAAGGTTAGAGAAGAAGGAAAGAGAATAAATAGTTAATGGGCACAGCGATGTAATTGCATAGGGAAAATAACCTCTTATTTCCATAGCACTTTGGGAAAATTATGATCAATAATTAACTGAATACTTCAAAATAGCTGAGAGAGGAGTTTGAATATTCCCAACACAAAAAAAAAATAATATATGTTTGAGGTGATACATCAACTACCTAATCATTATATATTGTATACATACACTGAAATGTCACAATATACTTCATAAATTTGTACAGTTACTATGTTTCAAGTAAAACTAAAAGCATAAAAATTTTAAAATTAAAAACTAGTGTTTTTGAAAAGGAAATAGTTACAAATCATATCCTACTGATTTTACCATATAATATGTGACTCAGCCTAAGACATTTTCTCGCTCTTCATTTCTCTCCCAGTTTTTTATTAAATAATTGCTTACCTACAATGTCAATGCCAGATTCATGGATTTAGCTCTTTCACAAACACAGCAATGGCACAGAGACTTTTAGCCTTATTTTCATGTCTGTTGCTTGAAGATCCTATCAATATGATTAAGGAAATTTTATTGAGCAGTGTTGTGTTTCCCAGTAATGTTATCTTGTTTTCTCTAAATACAAAAAAAGAGACATCTCTTTACTATCCTTCCATCCAAGACTGAGTGTCAAGTTCTTTGCTTTCTACCTAAGTCTACACCATTACACATCCAGGAACATCTTCCAATAACAAAGTTTTCAGGCTCAAAACAGATAGGTATACTCTACATTACTCAATCAAATAGTCAATTAAAAACAACTTCAGGAGGCATAACAAAAATTGAATTCTCCCACAAATTCTTGTATAGAGTAGTATCAATCATTATTTCTAACTCCATATAGACAAAAATCAAGATTTGATATTTTTATAGTTGCTTACAGTACAGGTATTGTTTGTCCTACAACTGCCTATTTACCTTCTACCTTATAATGTATATTTGCCCTTATATTAATCCATTTTAAATATAATTAGTATGTTTCAAATATGAAAGCACTTTGAATATAATGTAAATCTAAATGATAAACAATATGATTTTCCATCCTGCTTGCCATAGCCTAGAAATAGTAGATTTTAGCCAGCACTTTATTTCATGCAAACCTTAGCGTATGATGAGTGAGTTTTAAGAATAAAGTATAAATGTCAATTTCCTTACTTCATGCAAACAATTTAAAATAAGCGTCAATACTTGGCTATACTACAGAATGATGCTCTAAGATTAATTCCTTATGCTATGGAATAATGCATTTACTTTGAGAGAAAGAAGCTTGTTTAAAAGCTCCAAATGAGTTTAGCAATCTCCATTTAGCTAAGTCCAAGTGAAATAGCCAAAAAAAACACCAAATGGTCCTAAAAGGCATCTATGGAATTTGTACTCTCCAGGCAACACTTTCTACAATGTAGAATTTCATCAGTTCTGAATTGAAAAGATTGATCTGCTTGTCATGTTGAATAGACTCTAAAAGTAGTTTAAGCAACAATTGACCCTGAGCGCAGTTCTAGCAGATTCTTCTGGGCATCGGGCTGAAGACAGCTCCAGATTTCTGAGATAACTAAAATTGTCTCTGTTGTGAAGAACAGAGAAGCTGCTTACAACAGACTGAAATGCTCAGGAGGATTTTCATAATTACAGCTAAGAGAAATGAGATTTACAGGAAGCAGTGTTTATATCATTACAGCTATATCTTTCCTAACCATCCTTATGTTTATAAAAAGTCAATTCCATCCACTTTCATAATTTCATTTGCTTATTTTATTCCCTAAATATGAGTCACTAAATTTAACTTGCATTACAAAAAGCAACTGTGAATATCTTTTTTATTATTGATTAATCTACTTTCATCACTGACTTAAAATTTCTATCAGATATTTTAAAAACCCTAGGCACCAAAAATTTACATAGGTATGTGCTACAGTCCACATGGCTTTGTCACTGATGGAACACAGGAATGAGAGTCACAGGAAAACAATAGGTGTAACAATAATGAGCAAACTTGCATCGTCTAAAAGGAAAACGCTTCACATGAGCTGTTCTGAAGCTGTGCACTGAATCCTGAATGCTGCGTCAGGAAATGGCAGTGTTCTGTTTAGAACATGAACCACACACTGCTACATTCTTTCCTGCTCATAACTTCTCATTCCTCTTTGTCTGTCCCAGGCCTG
>RJWM01021847.1:0-34630 GCA_004363535.1 Dasyprocta punctata
CCTTGCGCCTGCCAGGGCAGGCGCTTAAGCCACTGAGCCAAACTCCCGGCCCTGGTTTTTTGAGGCAGGGTCGCACTATGTAGCTCAGGTCGGCCTTGCGCCGCGTTGTAGCCCAAGCCGGCCTCGAACTCACAACGCTCCGCCTACCTCAGCCTCCCGAGTGCTGGGATTAAAGGCGTGCGCCACCACGCCCGGCTGTGAGAGCAGTTTTTTTGCCACAGTAAAAGAGAACAAAGCCCCTGCCTATTTGAAGGATTGTTTGGCTTCATGCTGACTGGAGCCCTAGTACAGGCCCAAGGCTCTTACGGTACCAGGTCAGAAATGGCACAATGTCTTGGGCCATTTTCTGTTACTATAACAGAATACCTGAGGCTGGGTATGTGTAAAGAAAAGAGGCTTATTTGTCTCATGATTCTGGTGGTTGGAAAGTCCAAACATCATGGTGCTGACATTTGTGGAGGGCCCCTTGGCTACTTCTCAACACAGCAGACCAGCAAAGAGAAAACCAGTGTGCAGAAGGGCACATGTGCCAGAGAGGAAGCAAGAGAGGGCACAGGGCAGCCTCCTCTTTTATAGCAACCTGCTCCCCCAGAAACCAACCTGGGTTCTTCCAAGGTGGTACCTAGTGATCTTACCATCCCTTAAAGACCTCAAGACAATTACACTGGGGGCCAATTTTCCAGCGCATGAAAGTTTGGGGCCACACTCTCAGGGAAGCCCGAGAAGTTTCCAGCAGGGAGAGTGGAGGGGACAGAGCCTCATTCCTCAGCAGCAGGCAGAAGAGACCCACATGCCCTGCAGGGACACTCCACAGAGAGCATGCAGCTGTGGAGGTAAGGTGGCCAAGGTGACACGAGAGACCTCAACAGTGGTAGCAAAGGTAGCCCAGGTCCTGTGTACCCCAGCACAGCAGAGAGCAGCTGAGAGTACCACACCTCCATGGCACCCAGAAGGGCCTACTATAGACCCCACCAGGGCCACGCATTCAGGGCCTGTAGGCAGGCGACCTGGCCCCCAACCTGGGGGCATTGGAAGTGTCCGCGTTCAAATCCAAACCAACAAGCCCAGCAGGTGAGGCCCGGAAGCAGACAGCAACATGTGGACACATGTCCCTCACTCAATGCCCGGACACCATAGAAACTGCCCCCTGCCGGAGTCCCACTCCCAAGGCAGCAGTTCACCCCAAGAAGAATGAGCGAGGGCAAATCCTGAGACACAGCATTGCTAGGAGTGCCTATGATGTCAACCGGCAGTGACGGTTACCTTGACCTGGGACATTCTCGTTGTCCACCATCAGCAGACAGAGGCTCAGCGGCCAGTGCAGCCTGCAGTTTGGGTTAAATAAAGCAGGGCTCCAACTTAGCGCACCTGAGTGTCAAGAGAGTGGAATTCAAACCCACTACATCAAGCTTGGCTTGCAGCTTGGAAATAACAGGCGAGGACTCAGGCAGAGCGGAGCTCACCCATCGATAACCCCGTTGACAGGCTGCCACTTGCTCTCGGGGCCCCGCAGGAGGCACACGGGGGAGGGGCAGGCGGCCGTGGAGGGGAGGTCAGAAGTGTGTCCAAAGGACGACAAGCTGTGTGACTCTCCTTTTTGGATCCTGCTGCCTCTCTCAACAACTCTTAATTACCAGCAATCAGCTCTTAATTACCTACAACAAAAGGGGGGGGACACAGATAAATGAAATCCACAGATAATCCCCAAACCCCAATTTGGTCAATAACATCCTCCAGCTTCCCCAAGTAACCCCTTGCCAGGACTCCTGCTCTCCTGACAAGCTGCAGACCAGACTGATCCCCTCTTCCCCCTGTTCTTTTGCTTTTGCCCCTGGCCACCCTCCACCGGTGCATAGGGGAAGACAGGTGGGCCCTACATGATTCCCAACTGGATACTCTTTTCTTCCTGTCCCCAGGATGCGGCTGCCATGGCCCTGGCCAGATTCCAGGCTCCCAGCCTCTCGGCGCTGGACTGTTTTCACTGTCTGCCCAACACACAGGCACACTGGCTGTGAATTCAAGCCATGTCGGAGGACATAAGGGAAGACAGCAGGTTGCGGGACTAGGGTACCTGGCTGGGATCATGACTGTCCAGAGGCCACGGTGGGCCACCGTGCCTGCTACAGACCCAAGGGCCAGTTTGTCAGCATCTCAGGCACAATGGCTGCCCAGAGCTGGGGCACAGAGCCAAGACAGATTCAAGCCCGGAGAGAGAGCACGACCAAGGAAAGACAATGCATTGGGCACGGGGGCACCGGGGCTCTTCCCTCTTCCGCAGTCCGGAATTCCTCATTGTTCCCTCCTCTGGAGCGGAGAGGTGGGGCACGCGTCACAGGCCTGGGCCAGCAGACTCCAGGAAAGCTGCCCTTTGTGCTTTAAAACGAAGTCTTGGGGCCAGGTGTGGTGCTAAGGCCAGCCTGTAATCCCAGCACCCAGGGAGGCTGAGGTGAGAGAATTGCAAGTTTGAGCCCAGCTGGGGCAACGTGGCAACCTAGTGAAACCATGTTTCAAAATTTTAAAAAGGGGGGAAATGGGCACAGCAAGTGGCTCAGTAGCAACTACAAAGCAAAGGACAAGGTGCAGGGGAGTCCATGAAATCAACGACACGCCAGCATCACCATCCCCACCACCCCCGCCCCAGTGCTGGCTAAGGCAGGTGTGTGGCTGTGGTGCCCTTTAGGGTTCAGAGGAACAGCAACGGTTGAGCCTGAATCCAAACGCTGCTGTCCCTTTCCTGACTTTCCTTGCTTCCTCCCTGTCCACTTAACACAGTGGACAAGCCAATTGTCATTCCCTCCGGCCTCGTTAATGAACCTGCAGGAGCAAATGTGCCTCGTGATTGCTGGCAACCTGGAAGCAGCACGCTCCACGCAGATGTGCGAATGTGGCTCAGAAAGTCCCCCTCCTCCCCCCTCCTCCCTCGCCCCTCCCCCCGCCTGTCCTCCCCTCCTCTCCAGTGCCCCTCCTTATCCATCTTCCTCCCGGATTTGTGTTTCTTGGCACAGGGACAAGGCCCAGGGAGAAGGCTGCCTCCAACAAATCGGGCCAGACGGCGCTGGCTAGGGGACCACTGGTCCAGGACGGAAGGGAAGCCAAGGAATGCTCAGAGCTACGGGCTATAGGAAGGGAGGGGAGCCATGGCCTCCCCACCACCACCTCCAGCCTTGACCCGGTCACAGCCCCTTCCACACTCTAAATGGGCACTAATGCGGCCAATGCTAACTTGATTTTGTCACGGGGAGACAGGATTCATTTTTCTCCGGGCCTTTTCTTCGGCTACATCCATGTCCTCTGATGGAGACTATTGGTTCTGCCTCATGAGGTTAGTTTCAGGCATTTTGGCCTCTTCTTGCTTGTTCAGTGACTACTAGAGAAAGGAGAGGTCAGGAAGGAGGGAAGGAGAAGCACCCAGGCTCCAGCGACAAAGCAGCTTCCTACAACCCCAAGGCACTGTTTTTGGGGGACCCTCATGCACCTCTCTTATCACCTGGTAACCCAGCATGCCAAAAGGCCCCACAGCCCTGCAGGCAACATGTGCTCGATAGCTTTTGTCACCAAACTGATAGTGAGATTGAAAAAGGCAGGAAGTTTCAGAAGGAGAAAAAAGAGTGACAAAGATCCCTCCACCCCCCGCTGAGGAAGCCCACATTGTTCTCTGCTGAACAGAAATTGCCTGCCTTTCTCAAGGTTAGCATTCTGAAGCTGGTTTCTGATTTGGGGTGGTGGGGTGCTGGGGGCCAAGCACAAGGGCTCATGCCTGCTAGACATTCTCCCAGCGAGCCACTACAGCAGCCCCCATTTGCTGACTGTTTGAATCAACCTAATAACACATGGGGGGCGCGGGGCGGGGGGCGGGCAGCTGCCTTTGCAGTGTGCAGACTTGGGATTTTCTGCTGGCTCCTGCAGCGGCCTACATTTTGCTCCCTGAAGTTCATATGCAGCTAGGGAGAAAGGGTTTCATTGGATTTTCTGACCCCAAAACATAACCATCCTGGAACTGCTTGCGAAGGCCGGCAGTCTTCCTGTGATGACAGGCTGACTCAGAGGCCCCGTTGCTGGGGTCAGCTCAGTGTTCCGCATTCTCAGCCAGTTTCCTTGCTGATAGTAGGAACTGGCTAATTTTGGGCTCCCTTCATTCCTGTTTGCAGGCCCCAGTGCGTGGGGCCCCGCGGGGAGTGCTGTCTGACTGCCTGGAGTCTGGTGAGGATGGTTCCCCTTGAGGTGTGCTCCTTTCACGCCAGGCTCATAGCAAGCCGTTGCCAGTGAGGCCACAGAGAGAACAGATACAGTGCTGTCCCTGAGTGCCACAGAGCCCAGGGGAACGGGCGCGATGCATTTAAAAGAACTGGGCTTAATTCATGGTGACTCTCAAGGCAAGAGGCTCAGAAGAATAAGCTTTTCTCTGGCAAAAAAAGTGAAAAACAAAACAAAACAAAACAAAAAGCCCAGAATGTCACCAGAGAAGGTTGACCAACATATTAAAAAGGATTTAACAAAATCTATGAAATTCGGAGTGCCTGCTGTGAGCGAGAGCAAGAGCAAGGCGAGCTGCTTTTGCATGCACCACCCCAGGTAATTCTCGCAACAAGTGAGGCAGATATTCCCATTGCCATCTGACATTCCAGAAACCTGGAAAACCCTCCTGCGAGCTCTCCCGCTCTCTCTCTCCCTCTCTCTTTCTCTCTGTCTCGTGTAATTGCAAATGTTCCTTCACTAGGACTATGTGTTTTTCAGACCCATAGAATCCTAAATAAACTGCAAACCAGCACTGTCTTTAGCAAACCACACAGGAAATCAGGCGTGGTGGCACACTCACTCCTATAATCCCAGCACTCTGGGAGGCTGAGGCAAAAGGGTCATGAGTTTGAGCCCAGCATCAGCAAATGACTTAGCAAAATTCTGTCTCAAAATAAAAAACAGGTTGGGGGATGTAATTCAGTGTGAAGGCCCTGAGTGTAATCCCCAGCACAAAGGAGGAAAAGAGGGAGGGAGAGAGAGAAAAAACAATGCAGGACAAAGCCCACCTTCCTGGGTGCACTAGCTGATGGGAAGGGCAGGGCTTGGCAAAGAATAGGCTTGCAAAGGCTCTTTAAAACTGTGCATCCACCTCTTCATTGTTCAGGGATCTATCTGTCTATCTATCTATCTATTCATCTATCTATCTATCCCTGATTGGATACTCCTTTCTGACACTAATGCACACATGTAAGTTGGTTAATATTGTCTGTATTAGTCAGCTGTGTAGCATTACAACAAATACCCGAGATAATCAACTTATAAAGAGAAAAGGTTTATTTTCACTCATGGTTTTGGAGGTTGCAGTCCAAGGTCAGACGGACACACTGCTTTTAGGCCTGGGCGGGCAGCACATCATGGCAGGAGAACATGATGGTATAGTCACTTCTCTGATGGCAAAATGAAAAGAGAGAGAGGAAGAGAGTGGAGTCCCACCATCCCCTTCAAAGTTACACCTCAGTGACCCACAGATCTCCCATTAGGCTACCCCTCTTAAAGGTACTGCCACCTGCCAATGGCACCAGGCTGGGACTAAGCCTTTGATACACGGACTTCGGAGGACATTCCTGATCCCAACTGTAGCATCTTCCTTTTAGACTGCAAAATATAATCACCAGGCTAACTGTCCTAAATATTTCCTGATGCTCGTCATTCTCCAGGTTTTCTGAAAATGGGAGGAAGTCGACGCTGACACTTGGGGAATGTGTGTCCATTGTCCACTGCAGAGGGCCGGATGCCTCCTGTGCTGGGATACTCATCATGCACAAAGCCCTCCACCAAGCCACAACAGTGTGCCCCACCCACTATCCCTGCTGAGCCTGTGAGAGCTTTCAGGAGAAAACTTGCCAACAGGGCAGGGCCATAGAGTCCCCTCACGGATACATCCAAAGATGCCCTCTCACCATGGACCCCTTACAAAGCCATGAATGTATTCCAATGATGCAGGCGGGGCTCAAACCCTCAAAGAACTCCACTTTGGAACCATTCCAGAGGCAGCTGAGAGACCACGTGAAAGTAGCAGTTGCACCACATTCAGCTTCATCTTTGGTTTGCCCCGCCCCTAAAGTATTATTTCCTGGAGTACAGGTAATCTGTTTGGGAGGTAATCCCCAATAATGCAGTGGAGAACCTGACATAAGAAAAGGGGAAAAGAGAAGCGTGAGTTAATGAA
The DNA here is from genome assembly GCA_004363535.1 of Dasyprocta punctata. Lineage (NCBI taxonomy): Eukaryota > Metazoa > Chordata > Mammalia > Rodentia > Dasyproctidae > Dasyprocta > Dasyprocta punctata. The sequence continues at coordinate 6,188 of RJWM01021847.1, forward strand.
CAGATTATTGCTGTAGGCAGTGGAGGCCAATCCTATCCGGGCTCCTCTGGGAGATTGTATACCATATATCTCAGGACAGTCCCACTGAGTCATGATGAAGCCAACCAGCCACACTGGTTGAGAGTTGGTTCTAAGCGTGTCCATTCCCCAGCCCTCTCAGTGGCATTAGCCACTTATTCATCCCTCCTCAGGCCAAACACCTTCTTTTTTATGGTACTGGGCATTGAACCCAGGGCCTTCACACTGAGCTACATCTGTAGCTCTTTTTAATTTTTTGAGACTGTGTCTCACTAAATCACTCAGTTGCCCAGACTGGGCTGGAATTTCTGATCCTCCTGTCTCAGCCACCGAGGGTACTGGGATTACAGATTTGTAACATTACAACCAGCTCAGACAACACCTTCTGGCAGAGACATACAGGTGGCTGTCTTTAAGGGACCACAGGGCACATGGGCACTGGCAGTGTCTGCCAGATCTAAGTGACTTTCCAACCATCAGCAAAGGATCAAATCCACCCTTAGAAGTGAAAGATTGCTACATACAGAGATCTTTGGAAGAATAATAATAGTAGCTGAAATAATGCGAGTACTGATTGTGGGCCAGCTGCTGTTCTAAGCACTTTGTGTGTGCTAACCCAGTTAGTTCTCATGCATCTGGATAAGGAAGCATCATCATTGCGTCCTCCCTACAGATAAGGAAATGGGTGTGCTACAAAAGCCAAGGCAATTCCACAAACATCGGGGAGCAGCAGACCCATCCCTGGAATAAACAAACAGTCATCCAGGTGATAGTTTTAAGGCGATAAGGTAGATTATTATATATGCAAATATATGTATATGCACATGCATTTGGTTGTGTTTGTAAAAGCAAAACTGGTCTTATTACTTATACATGAACCAATGAATAGCCAATTGAATTTTGACCATCCTCAAGGCCCTAGGAGTTTAGAAGCAGGAAGAGAACGTGCTGGAAATACCAAGGGAGGCTTTATGGAAGGATGGGCCCAGAGCTGTAGTTGGAAGGTATGGAATCAGAAGCAGGGTGAGATGGGGCACGGAAGGGACGAGTCCATGTGGTCTGTTAGTCAGGATGTCACCGAGTATTTCCAGTCCTCTGCTTTCCTAGTAGGTGATAAAATTCTATTTTCTGGCCCCTCTTTTGAAGTCAAGTGTGGCCATGTAATTTGATTTGGTCAAGGATATGTTAGCAGGATTAGTCGTGCGCCAGCTTAGTGAGAGCTTTAAGTGTCAGGGCATGAGTCACCATGTCCTCTGTCCCCTTGGAGGTGATGGGTCACAGGCACACATTAAGATGAACTGTCCACCCACTCACCCCCGAGTGAGGGGCATGAAAAGAGATTCCTTCTGCTGACCTATGTGAGCATCCAGCAGGAGCGAGCCATAACCCTCTGTTGTAAGCTGGTGAGATGCTGGAGCTATTGCTGGGTCAGCACAACCCAGCCCACCCTGACCCATACACCAGGAACAAACCATCCCAACATCTCAGGGGCTTAGCAAACAAATCTCATGTCCACGTGAAGCTCACGGCAAGTCGATGCACAAAGGAGAAAAAGTGTTCTACTCCATGAAGTGAGTCGGGACTCAGGCCGATGGAGACTGCCCCATCTGGAGCATTGCTGCCCTTCCCAGCAACAATGAAGAGAAGTTGGAAAGTCCCAAGGCCTGGGCACTGCCTCGAGATAAAAGCAGCACACGTCACTTCTGCGTCTGTTTCATTGGCCGGAACCACACTCAGAGGGCCCCGCCTAATTGCAAACAAACTAGGAGGGAGGCCTCCCCTGGGCCCGAGAAGCAGAGGAGTGAGTATTAGCGAACCCAGATAACGCTCACCACCGCTGGCTTCAGAATGCCACAGGCAGGGGATGGTGGAGGCCTAGAGAGCAGAACATGATCCTGGGATACCAGGGAGCCATCGTTAGTACATGAGCAGGGCAGGAACAGAAGGGAAACTGAGATAAAGCGCCACTGGACTAGCAGAAAGTGGGACAGGCGGGCATGCTGGGGCCAGCGGAGGGGAGGCGGGAGCTGTGCTGAGAGCTGTTGGATGGTATGAAGCTGGGCCTGTGGTGGTGAGGCAGTGGCCCACTGTGATCAGAAGAAGAGAGATGAGGAGTGAATCCTGTGGCCTCGAAGGAAGGAGGAAGTAGGGCGTACTAGGAGCCCAGACTTTGACAGATGAGCTCCAAATCCCACCTCTAACATCTGCCAGCTTTTTGTTCATAATATGCAAAACACGTAATCTCATGAAGTCCCAGTGTTCTTATCTGGAAAATGGAAATAATAGTATTATTTACCTTGTACAGCTGTTATGAGGGTTGAACAGCTAGAGATCATGTTTGTAAACTACAGTGAAAGTGGTGATGGTGGTGGTGATAGCAGTGATTGTAGCAGTGGAGACAGGAGGACTAGGGGTGGGGGCACAGTGAATCCTAAACTGACTAAGGTTGAACCTTCAGGGAACAAAATACCCAGTATTAGGAGGGTCCCAATACATAAAATGTAGAAGTAGAGGTCAGAGATAAAAATCCAGGGTCCTAGAAACCAAAGGGAAAAACAGTCTCAGTAAGAAAGTTGAAGCTGGGCACGGTGGCACACACCTGTAATCCCAGCACTCAGGAGGCTGAGGCAGGAGGACTGCTACAAGTTCAAGGCCAGTCTAAACTATATATCAAAACACTGTCTCAAAAAAGAAGGAGGAGCAGGAAAAGGAGAATGAAGGGAAGAAAGGAAGGAAGGAAGGAAGGAAGGAAGGAAGGAAGGAAGGAAGGAAAGAAAGAAAGAAAAAAAAGTTGAAGCTCAAGGAAAATATGAACAGCAACCACTGGATTTAATAAAAATAAAGGGACTGTGACCTGGTGGAGGAGCAAGTCAGTGGCAAAGGATTAAGAGAGACAGGTAACTGAGACATTGGACCAGCCATATAGACTTTCCTTTTAGGGAGTTTGGCAGCACTAGGGAAGAATATCAAAGAACCTATATCAATAAGAAATGCCTTTGGCTGCAAATAACAGGATATATATATATATATATATATATATATATATATATATTAATCAAAGATGTGAGAAAAGAAGAGAGAAAGAGAAGAGACATCTTTGTTAAAATGCTTTACATTTAGAGTTGAAAGCCTTAGTCATAGAGAAGCAAAAAATCAATAGCAAAAATTAAAACTAAGACTCCAATTTACAGCTCCTTTCCTCTTTCTTTCTTTCTTTCTTTCCTTCTTTCTTCTCTCTTCTTTCTTTTGTGGTTCTAGAGACTCAAATCTAAGACCTTCACACTGAACAATATTCCCAGCCCTTTTTTAATGTTTCATTTTGAGACATGATCTCATTAAGCCACTAAGTTGCCCAGGCTGGACTTGAACTTGTGATCCTCCTGCCTCAGCCTCCTAGAGTGCTTTCTTTCTTTACCTAACAGAATTTTTTCAGAGCACTCACATTCAAGAACCCCAATAGCTGAGTGAAGTTGAATTATTTTTCATATTCTTTGCTAGCTGTACAAGCACGTCTCTCCTAGTGGCCACCCAGTAAAAAGGCTAATTTCCTAGCTAGGCATGGTCATGTGATTAAGTTCCACCCAAAGTGACAAAAGCAGAAGCATGGTGTGTCCATTTCCAAGAGTCTTTCTCAAATGACACCCAGGCTTGGCTAGGGTGTAGCTCAGTGGTGGGGCACTTGCCTAGCACACACTATGCCCTGAGTTCCATCCCCAAAATTGCCACCAAAAAAAAAAAAAAAATTAGAAAGTCTTCTAGTCCTTATAAGCTACTCACAGACATCACAAAGTCCGAGACAGAAGGTCAAGTGGTGGCTGCCAGGGGCTAGGAACACAGGCCAGAGGAATGGGGCATTAGTGTTTAATGGGAACAGAGTTTCAGTTTTATATGGAGGTGACTGATGACTGCACAACATTATGAATGTGTTTAATACTATGGTTAAAATGGTTAAAATGGCAGGTGTGGTGGTGCATGCTTGTAATCCCAGCACTCAAGAGACTGAGGCAAGAGAACTGCTACAAGTTTGAAGCCAGCCTCGGCCACACAGTGAGTGTAAGGCCAGCCTGAACTACATAGCAACATCCTGCCTCAAAAAAAATAAACAAGATTAAAAATGATTAAAATGGTAAGTTTTATGGTGCATGTATTTTACCACAACAAAAACTATTGGGACTGGGGGCCCTGGAGGTGTTGCTCAGTGGTGGAGCACTTGCCTAGCATGTGCAAGGCCCCGGCTTCCATCCCCACCACCCCCAAAACTTTTTTAAAAAATGTTTTAAAACAAGGAAGAAAAAAGACAGCTGGCAGGTAGCTTGTCATCCCTTTCTTTTTCGGCCCTTCTCTATCCTGCTGTTTTAAACATGGTCATGGCTCTGCCCTTGGCAAGAGAGAGCAGTGAGTTTGGAGGATCCTAGCCCCCCAAGGATGTCACCCAGCAGAGCAGTCATTTCAGCTCTGGACTGCAGCCAAAGCTCATCTTCCCAGACTCAGTCCCCAGGGAGGGGACAACTGGCCTAGACACTGGGGCAGTCTCTGAAACCAGCCTCTGTCTGCGGGTAGCACAGAGACACAACCCGCCACGAGGCCAGGCACCACTTTGAGGGAGGGGAAGTGGGCTCCCCGAGCGCTCATCCTCTTCTGGCCAGAGAAACCTTAGAAGGAAGGTGCCCGCCGGGGAGACGCCGGCCTCACGGTGGCTGGCTGGCAGGAGAACAGCTCTGATCTCAGCTGTGCATGGCTAACAAGCGGTGACTTCACGTTGGTGAGGCGAGGCGAGCCGATTAGAGTGCTTTCAAGGACACAGTATGGCCCGGTATCAGGAGGTGAAAATCAGAATCAAGTAGCACTGCCTCGCTATTTCTAGAAACAAACCAAAGGGCTTTCTGAGGCTGGTTCCGGCCCTGTTCTCAGCCACCGCAGCCCCCCATGGCCACCCTCTGAGAGCTCACTTCTCACCTCCTGCCCCGCTCCGGGGTCACCTTTTCCTCTCACCCCTTCTGTGACTCCGCTGCAAACTCCAGAGGAGCAGAGACCCTACCTTCCTGACCCCTGGGACCTCACCTCCCAGCACAGTGCCTGGCACACGGCAAAGGCTGAGAAAGGTTTGTAGGTAATCACTGCTACATCCAATTTGGGGATCTTTGCTTGTAAGAGGAAAAGAGCTCAAAAAAGTAATATCTGCCAATCCCCTAATGGCAGGGCCAGCCTAGCAAAACTACACCAAGTCCATCTCGAAGACCTCTCACTGGGAACCTTCAGCCCACCATCCTTGATAAAAGGTAGTGACGTAAATTTTCCAGCGACGAGCCGAAATTTCTACTGTCACAGTTTATAACTACTCCATCTGCTCTTAATGTCAGTGTGGCAGCCCAGCTGCTCACTGCCACCTACAACCTGGGCTGACATTCAGCCGAAAGGCAGGACTACAACAGCTGTACCAGGTGTGAAAATACTGAAATGCTTCTGTCACTTATAGAGCCACTGGTCCAGGTCCCCTGAGTGTCCCCACTTGCCACCTTGGCTATCCTTGGCCACTCCACTGGGACTTTCAGACTACCCTCCAATGCTGGGCACAAGGACCTGCAGACTCCTGACCTCAGAGGCTATTCTGACCAGTCGGGGCACCCTGGCCATCTCTTTTCCACATAGCAGAGTGGTGACTCCGGCAAGTTGTCCCCTCCCCCAGACACCAATGCCCAGTGACCGAGCCTTCCAGCAGATGTATAAGTCCCATGCCAACCACAAAGCAGGGCTGGGTGTTGTGAGCTGTATCCTCTAAGAGAGGAGGTAAAGTCACTTGCCAGGGACATTTGGGGATCGGAGGCCCAGAGAAACAATAGGAGGCCAAAGCCTGGTCTGGGAAGCCACCAGGAGCCAGGATGAGGGCTGGGGTGAATTCAGCTGGAGCCAGACCTAAGCAGATGCCTAGGAGAGCTCAAGTCCAAGGACAGGTGTGAGTCTGAAGCCAGTCAGGCAACAGATAAGCTTTTCATGGCCCCGGGCTCGTTCTCCCAACCTTGGAAACACCAGAGAAATGAGGGGGTAGCATGGCTTCCAGAAAGCCCCCAAAAGCCAGGGCAAGTCCCAGGAGAGACTAAAGGTCACTGTCTTGAGGGACAGTGGGTAGCTGGAAGGAGAAATGAAGGACTAGGGAAAGGGGAAGCTTTTGAAATTTGGCTCTTGCACCACCCCCTACCCCCATTTGCCTAAAGCCTTGAGACTGTCACTTCCTGCCCCTTCATGGCAGAATGGATGGCAAGAGCCCACGACGTTTCAGTGCCAGGCACCACCAGGCAACACAAGCCCTGCTGGGCGAGGAGCTGAAGCAGAGGTGCCGGGCAGAGCTGCAGAGCTGCAGAGCTGCAGAGCTGGGGCTGATGGCCCGAGCGTGGCGAGGCTGTCCCCTCCTGTGCTACAGAGGTCTGAAGAGTGAAAGGAGATTCTCCAGCCACACAAGTCGCTGGCTGAGCTGGCCACGTGCTGGAGTGACTGGCACTTGTTCGATGGTTCAGGGACTCTCCTGAAACTCCCCGGGACTGGCATCTACTGTGGCCTGGCCTTGAGCCCCTTCTTCCCAATGCACAGGACCAGGTGGGTGGCCGCCAGCCTCCTGCCATCACACATGACCTCCCGGAGTCAGTGAGGTCATTGAGGGGTTATACCAAAAGAAAGACCACAAACTACATCTCAGAGGCAGCTGAAGCAGATAGAAATGACTGGAAAGGAAGGGCTCAGCACTGGACATGAGCATGGAAAATAAACTTCAGGAGAAAATGAAAGATACCAGCAACAAGGAACAAGAACACTAGCCACGTATTGTTGTAGGTAATCCCAGACCTCTGGGAGGCTGAGGCAGGAGGATCCTGAGTTCGAGCCCAGTTTGGGCAACTTGGCAATCCTATCTCAAAAAAGGGCTGGGGATGCAGTTCAGTGCAAAGGCCCTGGATTCAATCCCCAGAGAAGATAGGGAGAGAGAGGGAGAGAAGAAAGAAGGAGACGGGGAGGAGAGAAGAGGAGAAGAGTAGAAAGACGAGGAGAAGATAGATCAAAGGAAAATGCCAAGCAGAAATATCAGGATGAGGACTGGGGATATAGCTCAGAGGTAGAAGTGCCTGTCTGGCAAGTGCGAGGTCCTGAGTTCCATTCCCAGTACCCCCAAAAAGAAAAGAAATACCAGGATGGGGATTGGGATGGCAAGAAAGAAGAGGAATAGAGAGGGTACCAGTTGAGAATACCAGGAAAGGCACAACTGGGGAACAGATAGGTAACCCTGGAGGACAGATGAAGAGATAGTCTAGGGTGCTGCAGGAAAAAATAAAGAAAGGAATGCTCACAGCAGGCTGGACGCCAACTCACCCTGCCCAGGCCTGAAGCACTTGTTTCCATCTGCCTGTGACAAGTGCCCTCTTCCTGTGCTGTCACCTCTGAGCTCACTGGCCTTCCGCTCTCAGCCCAAATGCTCCTGGGTCTGGAAACCTTCCCTGAGCCCTCTCTGTCTTCATATCAGGCCTGCCGCCCTGTCCAGCGTGCCCCCTACCCTTCTGGAAGGAACACTTTGAATGTCATCAGCCTCACTTTGAATGTCACTCCGAAAATGAGCCCTCTCCCCAGCCACAGGGCTTCCAGGGCACACTGTCTTAGTGACGTGTGATCCCACCCCTTTGCTGACGTTGACTGGCTCAGAGTGGGGCACGTGATCAAACAGGGACACTGAGACCCTTCCCCAGACCTTTCAGGACCCAATTTGGAGAAAGATGAATGACTGACTAGGTGCTGAAGCTGTGCGGCATAATGCCCGGGAGTACTGCTCGTTATATTCTCTGTCCTCTGTAGAAAACTAGTCTGCAGGAGAGAAGAGAGATAGCAAGGAGCGGAGAAGAAACGGGGGTGGGGGGGCGGGGGAGATACTCCTAGGTTCCTAGTGTCCTGAGCCCAGCCGCATTGCCGCCTTAAGTTCCGTGAGATGCCCTTTCGTTATCAAGGATGGGGGAACATCAATGCTATTTTTCTTTATACTAGAGAGAATTACTAATAAGCAAACATTGGACTTTATCTGAAGTTCTGTTTAGTTGGCCGTTTTCACCACTAGTGACAAGCTCCCTGCCTATGGGGAATGGTAGCGGTGGTGGTAGTAGGTGTGGTGGCTGGTCACTGCTGTACAGGCATGGATAGGCCATTTAATCTCTCCAGAGGCTTCCAGAATCATCTGTGGATCCAAGCCAACAGCACCTGTGCTCCCCCTTGGGCCCTAGGGGTGGGAAGAGGAGATACTGGTTCTGAGATTCAGTTTAGTGCAGTGCTATGGGAGCCCGGGGGAAGAGAGTCGAACAGTTTTCCTGCCACTTCTAAAGCAGCTCTGGGCCTAGCACCATGCAGCCCCACTGAGACCCCCACCACAGGCACAGGAGTGAGTCTGCTGTTATTCAGGGGCCTTTTCATTTCCAGAGTTTGGTGATGGGGATTTAGGTCACAGAAACCAAATCCGTGTGGCTCCACACATTTCCAGAAATGCAGGGCCCTGTTCCAGCCAGCCAGCACGCTGACATTTGCAGAGCCAAGACATACATTCCAGCTTGAGTCAACTCACAAATGTGTCTGCAGAACGCCTGTGGCATCCTTTAGAAATGTCAGCCCCTGGTCATGAGCTGCGGGTCGGGGAGCGTTCCGTCGCTGCTTCTCAGGGACAGCACAATTTTGTCCTTTGGAGAGTGGGCGTTTCCCAAATTCCACCCACAAATGGCAAAGCAGCTTGGGTCATGTGGTTCAAATTGGTCATAATTACTTGGCCTTACAGTTCAGGCTTTTTTGGGGAGCAGGGGGATGGAGCTCAGGGCCTGATGCATGCTAGGCAAGTACTCTGCACTCCCAGGGTCCCCCTTTTTTAAGATCTACAGAAGTGGGCTGGAGATTTAGCTCAGCAGCATAAGCACCTGCCTGGCAAGTGCGAAGTCACAAGTTCAATGCCCGATACCAAAACAAAAACAAAAACAATCTACAGAGATTGCTGGGCGTGGTGGCGCACACCTTTAATCCCAGCACTCGGGAGGCTGAGGTAGGTGGAGCGTTGTGAGTTCGAGGCCAGCTTGGGCTACAACGCGAGCGCAAGGCCAGCCTGAGCTACATAGTGCGACCCTGCCTCAAAAAAAAAAACCAGGGCCAGGAGTTTGGCTCAGTGCCTTAAGCGCCTGCCCTGGCAGGCGCGAGGTTGTGAGTTCAATCCCCGGTGCCGCAAAAAAAAAAAAAAAAAAAATCTACAGAGGTTTCTGGAAGTCTCAGAAACCTGTTACTCTCTTTCATTGTTTATTTTCCTCTCCTTTTTAATTTTATTATTGCATATGTGTGGACATTTTATGTTAATTTTTTTAATATATATCATTATATCAGTATGGGACTTATTTTTATTTATACAACGAAAAGTACCTCCCCCCATCTCCATTCCTTTTCTACCTGCCATCCCCTGCCACACACATCTATTGCCAGCAGTTTCTTCCTTCTCTTTAGTTATTTTACGCAAATACTAGTAAATACAAATGTGCATATTCTTATTTCTCCCCTGCTCTTTTGCATAAAAGGTAGCATACTTCGTATACACTGTCCTGGGCTTGGCTTTTTTCGCTTAACAATCTCCCTTCAGGATTTTCCCAATCATACACAGAGGAATTCTTCACCATTTTTTTCAGTTGCAGATTACTCTCGAGTGTAGACGGCATCGTTTGTTTAGCTGTTTGTCACCCACAATGCTGCAGTCCGTAACCACGTAGAAATGTCATTTCACACATATGCGAGACTGATCACATCGCTGGCCCCAAGTCTGCACGGCACCCTTGCCCTTTGACCCTGACTTAGCCTCTTTGTTCCCCAAAGAAGTCAAGAGCATTCATTTCCTTGTCCCTTCTCCGTGTAACTTGCTTAGCGGAGATACACGCAGAAGCGACAAAAATCACTTGAAGTTCCCATTTCCTCTTGTTTGCTTGCAAATGCTACCCAATACACCCAGGCCAACCTGAGAACAAGTTAGCCTGCTGGAGGATGCGAGCATTGATGGGACCCAGCCCTGCGGCCCAGCAAAGGCTGCCCTGGACATGCCCATCCCTACTGACCACAGACACGAGTGACCTTAGTGCAGGTTAACCTAGTCTAACACCACCAGAGTCACTCAACCAGCCAACAAATAAGATAATAATAAATGGTTGTGCTTTAGGGCACCAAAATTTGGGGTGGTTGGTTCTGTAGCAATAGGTATGATATAAGATACAGTATGCATGCAAGTAGGGTAAATTCCCAGGAAAGGAATTGCTGGATCAGAGGATGCATTTAAAATTTTTCTAGACATTGCCAATTTCTGTGCACAGAGATTGCACTAACTTACACTCTGATGGTCAATGTACAAGGGCATCTGTTGGTAGATAGCCTAACCATCACGGCATGTTACCAGTTTTTCAGATTTTTGCCAATTTGCTAAGTGGAAAGTATCTCAGTAGAGGGTTTTTTTTTTTTTTTTTTTTTTTTTTTTTGCGGCACTGGGGATCGAACTCACAACCTCACACCTGACAGACAGGCGCTTAAGCCACTGAGCCAAACTCCCAGCCCTGGTTTTTTTGAGGCAGGGTCGCACTGTGTGACTCAGCCTGGCCTCACGCTCGAGTTGTAGCCCAAGCCGGCCTCAAACTCACAACGGTCCGCCTACCTCAGCCTCCCGAGTGCTGGGATTAAAGGCGTGCGCCACCATGCCCGGCTCTCAGTAGAGTTTTACTTGACAATTGTCTTATTATGAATAAGAGTAGGCAGCACTTTAAGTAAGCAAACGTTGAAAGTCATTTGTAGCTCCTTTTCAGTAAACTGTACATCCATCTTTTATATATTTTTCCTTCTGAATTCCTGGTAATTTTCTTATTGATTTTTAGGAACTCTTTATATATGGGTGAGATGAGCCTTTTTTGTCTGTGATCACCTTTCCTTGAAATCACTCACTCCCAGAGGACGAGCCTATTGACAAGCAAAGGGGAGGAAGCACAGAAAGTAGAGCTTGGGTAGAAAATAACTTTCCCACAAACAGTCAGCAAGTATATAAAGTTGTATACAACATAAGAAGATTTCAATCAACAGACCTCACATAAGACAATGATCTCATGAGATTACAATGGAGTTGAAAAATTCCTGTGCCTAGTGACATAGGTGACAGAGCCACAGGTTTGTGATGCTGGTGTAAACAAGCCTACTGTGTGACCAGTGCTATAAAAGTGTAACATGTACAATTATGTACAGTAAATACTGCTCGGTAATGATAATTAATTACTGGTTTCTGGTTTACGTGTTCACTACACTACATTTTTTGCCATTATTTCAGAGTGTGCTCCTTCTGTTACTAAAGAAAGTTTACTGGCCAGGGAATTTTTTTAGCTCGGCGGCATAAGTGCCTGCCTGGCAAGTGTGAGGTTGTGAGTTTGACCCCTGGTACCAAAAAAAAAAAAAAAAAAAAAAAAAAAAAAAAAAAAAAAAAAAAAAAAAAAAAGAAAAAGAAAAAAAGAAAAAAGAAAGTTTACTGTAAAATAGTGTGCTGCATTAAGTTCACAGCAATCTCACACATCTCATGTTTACTGCTTTGTTTGACGGCATCAAGAGGCCACATGAAGCACTTGACCGCTACCTTCTAGAGTTGTGTAAGTAGTGTACTCCGTGTTGGGCACACAGTAGCATGATCACCTGATGACATGTTTCTCAGAACTTGTTCTCATTGTTAAGTGACACATAACTATATTGATCACTTTTCTGGGTTGGACATCCTGCCATATTCAGAAAAAAAAATGTCACATAAAATATCCTGAAGATGATTTTTTTTTCTGAAGATGATTTTTGTTAAACCCCACCTGTATCTATCTATCCATGACCCCTGCTGAAGGGGTAGGTCCGGGAATCATAGAACCCTAATGACCCAGCCAAGTAGTACCGCTCCTTAACTTGAACTGGACTAATTAGAATGTCTTCTGAGATGTGAATTCAGGGACGTAAAAATCAGACAATGACAGTCCCTGGAGCTGTCAGACCACTTAGAACCATGTGCCAACAAAGAAGCCAATGGAGGGCCAGTGAATAGAGACAGAACCCACAGAAAGGAGCGACCAAGGGGGACACACGCAGATCCTGGAAAGACACACTTCCAGCTCTCCAGGCCTCAGCTCCTAGCCCCTGAAGTCCCCAACAGTTTTCTGTAGTTAAGTTTTGTAAGGGACCCTTGTATACTGTCCCTGAGCCTCCTGTTTCCTGGAGCTAATTTAAGTAGTTTCAGTCCTCGGTATGGAGGGTGTCCTAAGACTACTGAAAAAAATAACGCATTTTCATCTTGTCTGCTATATTTCTGCTTTCAAGAGTTTTGTGGTTGAACCAGAAATGGAGCTCAGTGGTACAGCCCTTGCCCGACATGCATAAGACCTTGGGTTTAATCCCTACTTCTGTGGGAGAAAAAAAAAAGCATTTTGTGGTTGCCATCACCCCCTCACTTTTGTGGGGAAGGGGGGCGTTGAGACAGGGTCTCACTATGCAGCCCAGGCTGGCCTTGAACTTACAGAGATCCTCCTGCTTCAGCCTCCCAAGTGCTGGGATTACAGGTATGTGCCACCATACTAGGCTTGCCTTAATTTTTTTGTTTTGTTTGGTTTTCTGGTTTTCGTTTGGTGGTACAGGGCATCCAACCTAGGGGTGCTCTACCACTGAACCACACCTGCAACCCTTTTATTTATTTAATTTATTTTTTTTCTTGTCAGACAGAGTCTGGCCAAATCACTGAAGTGCCCAGGTTGGGCTCAAACTTTTGATCATCCTACCTTGACCTCCCAGAGTGCTAGGATTATAGGCATGCACCACCACACCCAGCACACCCTTCATTTTATGGCTAAAGAAAGTGAGACAGGAGAACCTGGGGGCTTGGCCAAGGTCATCCTGACCACAGAAGGCAAAGCTTGGCTGCCGGCTGGAAGTGTATGTTGCCAAGTGGGCTTCTCCCCACCTCAGCTTTCTGTCCGCAGGCCAATGTATTATATAAGCATGTGCTGAATCACAGGCTGAGCTATGCCCAGGAAAGAGTGATCAATCCAGGTTGGTGTAGCCAATGAGGCTGGTCACACAGCCAGCCTGGCTCCAAATGACCTCTCTGGCTACCACCAGTGTCCCCACACACACACTCAGGAATGCTTCCTGGTTATTCATGCCTAGGCGTGTAGCAGCACCCTTCTTTGAAGGAAGACTCATGCATTAAAGGAAAATGAGAGCATTTGTCCCCCAAAGAGACATGCTCAGTCCACGGGGCCACTCATGTGGCCTCTACAGAGGGCCTGGCCATCTCTTCAGGGATGCAGGTAGCCATGCATTCCACAGAGGAATCACCCTTCCCACTTCCCTATCACCCCTCCCACAATCAAGCAGCCCCTCCCACAACCCCCATCGAGCAACAGAGGAACCTTAAATTTCTCTCCAAAGTAGCATCCTGATACTCAAGTGGGGTGGCCCAGGCTTGGAGGGGTAGAGGGAAACCATAGTGTTATTGGGTAGTTCTAAAAAATGGCTTGCCAATCAAAGGTATTCCAGGTCCTTCTTGCCTCGAAAGAAGAATTGTACAAGACAAGCCAAAAATGGTGCCAAAACGTATTTGAAAAGCAGGGATGAATGGGTATGGGAGAAGCTAGCTCTTGCAGAACAAACATGGGCCAAAGAGAAAAAGAGGATAAAAACAAAAATAAAAGTACACTCCAGCATCTGAGAAGCGCAACTCGGACTATAGTGAGGATTCCCGCACGATGGCAGCATTCTGTGAAGGCTGCTCTTCTTTTATGCCATCCACATCTCGTGGGCATTTGTGAGAAGTTCTACATATGGGGTCCTCCAGTTACCCTGGGATCTTAAAATCCACAGGTCTTGCTCATTTTCCCCAGCCAGCTTTGCCACACCCTATCTCCTATATCAATAGGGCTGTTGGGAGAGCTTCTTGCAAGTAGGTCTCCATGCTGGAGAGAAACTCTCAAATGTCCCCCGTAGGGATAAATGGGTCTCCTCAAAGGAATCCACTTTGACTCATCTGTCCACAGCCACATCAAACAAAAGAATGAATTCCCTCAATCCACCCTAAGCACCCACTGTCTGCAAGCCATCGGGCAGCACCATGACAAGGGTTCTAGAAGCTTCCTGGTGCACTGTCTGCATGGGGAGTGGACAGGGCTGGAGCCTGCAGGCAGGGGAACAGGAATGAGCCTCCTGTCCAGCAGGACAGAAACTGCACATCCCCTTCTCCCCTTTCCTGGGCCTCCCTCTCTGCCCCTCCCTGACTACTCACTTTTTATCTCTCTCCAATTACAGTTTTAGGCATTTAGGGTGTTGCTGTTTTAGTTTTAAAATTTGTTAGGTTCAATTTATGCCACTTAGTAAAACCTCTATTCCAAATGAAACCAAATTAGAGTTAAAACACTGCAAGCAATAAAATGCGGGCATTTCATTTGCGCTGGGTTGGTTTTTTGATTGTTTGTGTAACTGAAGTCGAGGGGAGAATTTGGGAGCCTGGGTCACCGGGTAAGGGGAGAAGTGCCCTTGTGCGTCCCTGGAGGTCTAGCAGCTAACTCAAGCCAGCTTTGTCCCTAGCCACTCCAATCTGAAAGAACAGTTTTATTGGCAGCTGGGCACTCAGTGAGCCTTTAAAACCATTCACTGTATCCCCTGGTAATGTCCCCGCTGCTCCCCCAGCTGATGGTAGGAACCACGGGGACTCCTGACAGCAGCCTGGTCAATGCTTCCTGGCAGGCCCTGCTTCAGCTGGTAGCAGCCACCCACTGCCACTGTACAGTGTACAATAAATAGATGTTGAACTAAGCTGGCTTTAACCAAGGACACAGTCTGAAAACATCTCCTCCATGCTCTTGACATATGAAAATATGCCCCAGCCTCCAATGACCATTCCCCCTGTCCTGACTCTGGGGTTACCCATCAGGGTCAAGGCAGGGCCACAAACAGAAGGAGGAAGGAGTGGAGGAAGAAGACGAGGAGATCCTGAGCTACTAACTAGGCATCTAGTATTAGGGGAAGTGGCTGCCAAGCAGGTCAGAGAAGTTCCTTGCTGACTGAGCCAAGGATCTGAGCCAGGAGCTGGACCTCCCCGGGGTCCTCAGGAAGTGACATCTGGGGTTCCCAGGCTGCCCTATCTGTGCCAGGAAAAGAGAGCAGAGAATACTACGAGGACTGAGAGCCCGAGAGGGGAGACCAAGGCAACAGCAGTGGCCACAGTGAAGACACAATGACTAAAGGCCAGTGCGTAGCTTGCCAAGTGATTTGATTTGTCCCCATGCCAACAATAAAGGCCCAGTGTCTGGCAGGAGACAACGATTCTGTGTGCAGAGGACACCTTACGACTGACCCTGGCAGAGAGCCACAATCACCAGGATCAAGAAAAGAGAACAGACATAGAGGGGGGCAGGAGTGTCCTTTAGAGGTTGGGGGACCAGACTTAGGCTTCCTCGGGGTGGGGATGGAATGGGGTGGAGGGCCAGGACTAGGGACAGGGGTTGCACTAGTGAAAGAGCCTATTATGTTTGGAATAATCTCTAAAAGCAAGTGGAAATGAAGTACAATCAGAGGTGAAAACTTCTGAAACAATTTAAGGGAAACTGGACAAAACACCCAGAGACTATAATCAAATGGCATCTGGAGTCCTGCCGGTTCCTGGGATGGAATCCATGACCCAAAGGCATAAGTTACCCTGTGTCACAGGCTGGGGTCCCTGGAAACAGACACCGAGGTGGAGTTTGAGGAATACGGGAAGTTTGTGAGGGCTCAACCCTGTGAAATGAAGGAGGGAAGAAGCAAGACTGGGCAGAGTGGCGAGCCAAGCTGAGAGGCAGGCTCTACAGAGTATTGGCTAACCTGGAAGAGAAAGTTCTGGAACATCCGGTACTGTCCAGTACTGCATCCTGCCTTGAGCCAAAATGGAAATAGCCTTCAACACAACTCAGCCACCAGATAGGGGCCACCCCAGGAGAGTGTGGCCTTGGGCAAAGCACTCTGAAGGCCTGACAGCTGGAGGCTATCTGCCGAACGCAAGGTCCGCAGCTGGGGCAGCCAGGCCTTCCTCAAAGGGGACTCTGGGCGGCGCTTCTCTGTGCCGGCCACAACCTCCCCCTCCCTGAATTTCTAGGCTTCTAGCACATCTGGGCCAATAAATCTTCTTTTCCTATGGGCCTGCTTGCCTCTC
The DNA here is from genome assembly GCA_004363535.1 of Dasyprocta punctata. Taxonomy (NCBI): domain Eukaryota; kingdom Metazoa; phylum Chordata; class Mammalia; order Rodentia; family Dasyproctidae; genus Dasyprocta; species Dasyprocta punctata. Next base: position 22,434 of record RJWM01021847.1, read on the forward strand.
ACTGTTCCTCCGGGGCTGCTGTGTCTGGAACCCAGGCTGACCTTAGCCCAGCCCAGTGTTTTTGATTTGCTAAATTACCCCAGGCCAGTGCATGAGAACTCTGCTGTGATTTCTCCATTGTGCTTCCCTCCTACACTCTGGCACTGCATCCCCGGTAACCAGCGGAGGCACAGCTTGTGACTGCAGGGGGCCTAATGCTCACGGCTTGTTTAGGGGCTGGCGTTGGTTCTGCAGAGCTGGTCATTAAGCTTTATTGTGTTGCCCGCCAGGGTACTGGCCAGCCCAGGAACAGCTTGGGACAAACCCAGCCATGGCTAAACAGGACAAACCAATCAAGACCACAAAGCGTCCACTGGTTGGCCCATCCGCTGTGGCCAGTGAGGTCTTTGCTGGCCTCCAGCTCAGTCCTCCTTCCTCCCAAGCCTTCCCAGAGAGCAGCCATCACATGTATCCTGGCCATGTAGCTTCACCTCCAAAGAACCTTAGAGCTCCAGTTCCACTTGTGAGCCTGGTTGTTGGCATAATGGGCATGTTCTCCAGATTCTGAACAACTTCCCAGTTTGCCAAGGCTGCTCCAAATGAGACTCTGCTTCTCCCTCCAGACCAACATGAAGGGTCACAAAGAGGGACAGAACAGGTCTGGGGCCGTGTGGGAGCTGGGCTAAACATTCTGGGCAAGCCCCAGGCCTCATTTTGCCTCTGATGTCTGTCTTTCTCAGCTCTCAAAGCCCAGCCAGAATGGCTACTTCCCTTGGCACAGGCTGTGGCACAAAATGACCAGGACCAGGAGCAGCTTCCACTTACCGGTGGTGGAAAGGAACACCTAGACTGTTTCTGTGGTCAGGAGTGTGGCACAAACAAGTGAGTGTGCACGTAAAAGGAAGCAGCCAACTCCAGCTTCCCCAGGATAGGGACTTGACTGCAGCTGGCCAGCCCATGCTGGCTGGTGACTGGGGTCAGCAAGAAGCTGTGGTCTTCCAGAGGCAGTATCCTAAAGGAGGCCTCCTACAGGCCTACTTAACCGCCATTACATCCATTCCCTAATATACTTTTCACCTTGGGCAAATAGTGCAAATTTGAATTTTTACTCACCGATCAAATATTTACCCTGTGAGCTGCCAGTCTAGCTGTGCTTGACTCCTACAGTTCTCCGTGTTTGTATTAGATGAATTAGCATTTTATTGTTGGCCTGTTGGATGAGGATTGGGAGGTGAGAGAAGGGAGACCAGAGGTAGCAGCCCAAGAGTCCCCATGGAGGGGTTCAGTTTAGCCTTGTGTCTTAACATAGGTGACAGGTTGCCCAAAGAACTCATGAGATATTTTCAAACATTTTGGGGGGAGATATAGAAGATAACTGCAGCTTTCTGCGCTGCTCATCTGCGTAACTACACACCTTCAGAAACTGTCATCTGGGAAAGTGGGTTCAAGGTTCATATCACTTCGTTTCACCATATAACTTGAGCACATTGGGGCAGCTCTCTGAGCCTCAGTTTCCTTACCAGCATGCTAAGAATAATAGCATCACTCCCATCAGAAGGTTGTTGCAAGGGTGAAAAGAAATATTAAATGTGGCAACAACTGTAAAAGGTAAGGCACTGAATGAAGAGTTGTCTAAATCTAAATACGGACCATTTTAAAACACAGCCCCAAATTCTTTGGTATTCCTTCCACCAAAAATTGGAGTCTGTGTCACTTCCCTTGAATCAGAGTGGACTCGTGACTGCTTCCATTTGTATGGTATGGCCAGCATGAGACCATGTGACTTGAGAGGCTGGCTGACAAAAAGGTCATGCAGCCCCAACCTGGATCTCTTGGTACAGTTGCTAGAGGGCAAGCTCCAGGTGATGACTCATCCTGCCAAGGCACCAGACACATGAGTGAAGCCATCTTGGACCTTCCAGACTTGACCCACCTCCTACTGGAGATGTCAGGGGAGCAAGAGAACCGCCCAGCTGAGCCCTGCCTGAATTCCTGACCCACAGATCTTTTTGCACAGTCAAATGGGTATGTTTAGGCCACTAAGTTTGGGTTTGTTAGGCAGCAGTAAAAACTGGGCCACAAACTACTTATTTTGGTACCCTATTTCATATGTCCAATTTTTATGCATGAGTTTAAAAATACATTTAATTTTTTTAAAACCTACTCATTTGATTAAGTTACCGTATCTGCCAAGAGAGCAAACTCCCTTATGTCGTGCTTTGCTTTCTCATTCCTACTTGACTCTAAGAGACAGGGCAAGGTGGGATTTCTCATGATTCAACTCTGCAGTAACAGAACCACAACACCCCCAAGGATCTGAGGAACAATGAAGACCTGAAGTCCCACTAACCTCCCACTGTCACAAGACAGAGCTGCCAGGTCCCCAAAGGAAAAGGCTATCCTCATAAATTCTGACCCTATGTAAGAGTTTCATAGGAAACTTCTCATTTTCCAGGAAGTAAAGTAGGAGGATGCCATAGAAAACCACAAAAGCCCAGTCATCCACAGTGAATTTCTTTTTAACCTTGCAATCCTTCTTTTTAACTTTGTACGGCTTTGTCCCGGAAGCAGCTGGTCCTTCCCACTTACGTTTGGGCTTCTAAGAAACTGGGGCGGGGGGGGCGCGGAAAAGTGGCCTTTCCAGAACTTACACTGCCCAGAAGGTACTTGGTGTGGCCCAGAGGGGTGTGATAAGCGTGCTGGTGGTGGCCTGCCAGGGATCTTCAAAATCCAGAAAGTGAGCAACCCGCACCTGGAAAACAGGTTGCTGGCTGCTGGAGCTTTCCAAGTCTGGATCCCGTTTACACTTGCCGAAGCACAGCCTTCTAATTCCAGCCGCTCATGAAAAGGCACGTAGGTCCTCCGTGACGTCAAATCACTCTTTCAACCGAGCATAATTTCTTTCAATGATGGGCTTGGAGGGGTTTCAGCGACGGTGGGTTTTTTTTTTCTTTTTAATGAATCATAAACATGCAGATCAGATTTAGTGTTATGACTGTGGTGTGCAGAGCGTCACTGTTAATTCTTGCTAAGCGCTGACAGCAGGATCAACCCCCAAACAGCACAGGCAAATACACCCTCCCATCCCGGCCCCAGAGGCTTAGAGACTGCATAATTACAGACAAGGCTCAGTAGTCATTATCATCACTGGAACATTTCAGCCCAGGGGCGGCACCCCCAATCCAGAAAGCCCCCTGGTGTGCCTGCCAGCTCTGGTTCCCTCACCCAGGGAGGACTTGGCCACATCTCTATAGCAGAAGGCGGGGAAGGGGCTCCAAAAGCTGGCAGAGCCGAGTTCCCACTGCCCTGTCCCAAAGGTGGGAGCCCACAGCCAGGGCTCTTCCTCCCAGCGGCTGACCTGGAAGGCAGGGGCGGAGGGTTGTGCAGAATACACGCCAGATTTTGCTAAATGCTGCACAGCTGAACAAGTCCCCGGGGCTGAGGATCACTCCGTGTCTCTCACCAAAGGCTGGGGAGTGGGGGCTGGAAGTCGGAGTGCTGGGCAGGGTGCCCGGTCACTGTGTATGCCCCAGGATTGCCCAGAGGGCCCACAGGAGCACCACTTGGCTGCCTCCAAGGCAATCAATAAGGGCTTCATAAAACCGAGGCTGGGTTTCTCCACCACCTTTCCAACCGAAGATTGCAAGAAAACCAAACTCCTGGGGTCTGTTGAACTCTGCTGGGCTCATCAACCTCTTTTTGGTCAGCTTAATGAACCTGAGCCATATGCAAGTTTTTCTTTGAGTCGGAGCAAAGAGGGGTACAGCGGATAGAAAATGGGCAATCTCAGACCCAGAGAGTAGAAGGTGACTTCAGATCTTTCAGTGGTGTTGGTTGGGGGAAGAATGCCTGCATCCACTTTTATTACCCATCGTTCCCAGGTGCTTGCCTCGAGCTCCCCACTTCACACATACTCCCCAAGAGGGACACTACCACTGCCCACCTGACAAGTGAGGAAGCTGAAGCTCAGCTTCAGCATGCCACTCAAAGGCACTCTGTCCTTTCTGATTCTAAAGGCAACTTCTTTATACTGGTGATCCTCACCCTGGGCTGCACGTGCAAATCTCTAGGGAGCTTTCAGAAAATCCCCATGCCCATATCATACCCCAGGCCACAGAAACCAGAATTTCTGGGGCAGACACAGAGGCATCAGTACATTTTATTTTTTGTTTGTTTTTTGAGACAAGATCTTGCTGTGTATTTCAAACTGACTTTGAACTCACTATATAGCCCAAAGTGGCCTAAAATTCACAGCAATCCTCCTGCCTCAGCCTCCTAAACGCTGGGATTAGGGGTGTGCCAGGTTGCATCAGTACTTTTTAAAACCCCTGAGGTGATTCCAATATGAGGCCCAGGCTGAGTGTGTTGCACTATGGCACTGTAGTAACCTTCCTTTGTCGTTATTTCTCTCCTTCCATCTTTTTCCTTTTCTAACAAATACACGTTGAGAGCCTGTTAAATATCAGGCCCATAAATGTTCAATGAATGTGCTTCCTTCCCTGTACTGCAGTGGTTCTCGGGGATGTCAGGGGTGAGAAAGGACTGTGCCCTAGAGACAGTCATCCAGAGTGACAAGGAATGACTCTGACAGGTGTGGGCTTCGGAGAGGAGCCAGGGTGAAGTCAGAAATAGGGGTGCGGTCAACGCAGTTGAAGGTTTTCCGATAAGCAATCTTCCGGCTCTGCTTAGAGACTCTGGAGAGGGTGGAATTTGGTGAGGATTGCTCCAGGTGGGGACATTTTATTCATAAAGTGGCTGTCATCTCTTCAAGGAGAGAAAGATACACACCAGCCCAAACCCGAGCTTAGCCCCAGGCTTACAGTGCCACCAGGAACCAAGGGGAAGCCCTGGGGTGAGCCTTACTGCACCCATCAAGCTGCTGGGATGGACTGAGCCAGGTCAAAGGAGTGGTGGTTTTCACGGTCAGGAACACAGAGAGTGAGCGCTCCCTGCTCGCAATTCTAGAACCTTCTCTCTCTCCTGAAAGCCAGGAGATAGCACTGCAGTCAGTTGTTTACCAACTGAAGGATGTTCAAATGTGCACACTTCTTGCATCTCCCATTGAAAAGAGTATCAGGCTCCCAATGTTACAAAAAATAGAATGATTTTCCTGGACAACCAGGAGAAATGTTTTCTCTTTAAAATATAACAGTAGGGAGCCAAGCATGGTGGCGCACACCTGTCACCCCAGTACTGTACTCTGGCACACTGAGGCAGAAGAGTCACAAGTTTGAACCCAAGCTGGGCAATTTATGCAGCTCAATGCATAGGCCCTGGGTTCAATCCCATAAAATAGAACCATAGTAGGGAAAACACTAACCCTTCACTTAACCAGCATCAGGGAAAAGTGGGTTCTTTTGGATATCATTTAGTTTTTGCAGTGCTGGGTATGGAACTCAGGTCCTTGCGCATGGTAGGCAAGCACTCTGTCACTGAGCTGCGCCCTAGCTCACGAGTTCTTTTAAAGAAACGAATTAGAGCCAGGCGTGGTGGCACACACCTTTAATCCCAGCACTCGGGAGGCTGGGGCAGGAGGATCATTGTGAGTCCAAGACCAGCCTGGGCTATGAAGTGAGTCCAAGGCCAGCCTGAACTGCATAGTGAGACCCTGTCTCAAAAAATAGGGCTGGGGATTTAGCTCAGTGGCCTAAGCGCCTGCCTGGCAGCTGTGAAGTTGTAAGTTCAAACCCCGGTACTAAAAAAAAAAAAAAAAGAAAGAAAGAAAGAAACAAATTAGCAAAATAAGTAAAACAGCCCACCTCCTGTAAGCAAAACTTAAAAGCAAAAGTGCATCTGTTTTTAAACAAACCCAGCCTGAACTGCATTCCATAGTTGCCTGTCTCTTAGACAGTGCTGGCACCGTTGATGTTATCTTGGTTGCCCACTCATTCAGAACATGGACAACTGCTTGTGTCTTGCTCAAAGAAGAGGAGTCCTTGCACGTATCATTGCGCCTTCGATTCTCTTAGGGCTCTAGTTTCTCCCTGTCTCTTCTTTTGCTCTGCTGCTGACAGTAACCACTTCCTGCTGCTTTTGGTATCTATCCCTGGACTCTTATTCTATGTCCAACCTTCAGCTCCTTAACTTTTCCTCTGATTTGCTCCATTCTTGATCCTAGTCCTGAAGTCAAAACAAAACAAAAGCAAAGGCAGAAATTGGAGGAATTAAAGAACCTTCTGGTATGTTCAAAGAGTGTGTGAAACAAGAATAAACAGGTTCCGAGGAAAAAGAATCTGAGCACTTCTATGCTGATCATGAGCTTCGTGGCAGCAAATTCCTAACGCATTTTAGCTCTTCTGGATTCTTCCAGACTCTTGAGGTTGCTGAGTCAGGTAATTTCTGAATAAGTGAGGTGTCATGGTTCATCATTTTTTGTTGGTTTTCTTCTGTTGATGGCATCAATTTTGCATTATTCCAGAAACACTCTATGATGGATCAGGGGCTCAATGACAGCTTTTGACTTCTTTCCTCATGTCAATTTCCCCATGACTCAGTCCCTCCAGAGACATCCCCTAGGACTTCGAGTTGGAAAGAGTGACCAGGACCAATAAAAAATGAGGCCTACTCCTCTTCTTTCCCCTCTTCTCCTTTATTTTCCTCTCCCACAAGTGTGACCCTCATCTCATTCCCCCCATGCCCTCTCATCTGCCTGGTGCACCAGTTTAAAACCAAGGTAGGGGGCAGAGCTGATCTGAAAGGAGAACAGCCTCGCAGATCAGATCTGCGCAGAGGGCAGACCAGCTCTCAGATAGCGGCCGCCAGGGAACAGTCAGGAGCTGAGTCAGAACCCGAATTTGGTCAGCACATCTAATACAGACCAGGGTCTGCCAACCTGGCTTTACATTTGAGTCATCAGACTCGAAAGATCAATGCATAAATTGATGTCAACACACCCATTGGCAAGGGACTGTATTCCCTTCCCTGGGCAGCAAAACCCAGGGCCACACTGGGAAACTGGGCCAGTGATCAGAGTGTTGCCTTGTGTGTCCCAGGAAGGAGAAGCCATAGCCAGCACCACACCCTGGGTGGCACTGTGTCACTGAGGACCTCCCGACTTCATGCCCCACTCCTACCTTTAGCACAGTAAATCAAACCACCCCAATATGACAGGCTATGTCCCAAGACTGCACCTCTGATGTCCTGGGTAGACTTGGCTGTCTCAGACCCACCCACAGGTGAGCGGAAAAGGGAAATGGTTTGGGAGATCAAGCAGGGTAGACTCGTTGGCAGGTGCTGCTCGTAAAATAAGTCCCTCCGGCCTCCCGCACCAGCTTCTAGGTACCCAATGGCTAACTGTAAAGCTGACTGGAGGTGCTGCAGGAGCACAGTGCCCTGCTCGCTCGCCCTCTCTCTCTCTCTCTCTCTCTCTCCCCAGGGAGCCCTCCTTGACCTCCTGGGAGCCACCAGGAGACCAGCATGGTGGAGCAGCAGCTTGCCTCCAGGGACAGCCTCCTGGGTGATCCCCAGGCAGCCGGTGGGAGCTGTCTGTGGCGAACACAGGCTCTTCAGGAGGAAGCGGCGAGAGAAAGGCGTGAGTGGCGGGGGTAGAGGCCTTTCTCAGAGCTTATTAAAAATCTTTTGTGTGCCACAGAATAACTCCAGTCTTGTCCATCTTGCTCCCCCAGCACTTAACTTTTTCAGACGTGATGAGCGTAAATGCTTCAGTTAGTCCGTGAAACCCAAGACCCTCCTTGGCCTTTGGGTCTGAGTTTCCTTTATGTGGCCATCATAATTAGACAGTGTCCCGACCCCGTGGCCTGAGGTGCCTGTTCCAGCTCTCCACAGCCCTGTCGTGTCTCAGAAGACTCATATGCCATGCCAGGCTGGAAGAACCGTCTAGAAGGAAAGCCCGTTGTCAAACAAATCATCAGTTCTGGGAACACAAAGCTGCGGGGACCCTCAGGGTGCTGGTGACACTTGGGCCGGCAGCATTAGAGAGGAGCATCTCCCGTGTGGCGCTGAAGCCCCAAGTTTGGAGACAGAAAGCTGGCTCGGGGCCAGCAGCGGCAGCACGGACACCTTATCTAAACAAAGGGAGAGGGCACTGAGCACGGGGGAGGGGGTGGGTGGACACCGCGTGGGTGGTTTCATGTTGCAATTTTTTTTTCCCTTTTGTGGCTGTTGCTCTTTCTTTTTCTTTCTTTCTTTCTTTCTTTCTTTCTTTCTTTCTCTCTCTCTCTTTTTAATCTATTCAGTTTGTAGTATTCAACAGCCCAGTGCTTGGCAAAACCTGGCAGCCATACCCACCCGGCCGTTTCCAATCCAAATGGCCCCTGTCAACTTTTACAACCCTGTGCTAAAACTCCAGGCACGTTTCTTATTGCCAGCGCTGGGTTATTTATTTGCCCGGCCTGTCTGGCCTCCCATTTTTCACTTGTGTGTTACCCCTGCACTTGCTTCAACTTCCCTCTGGCCCTTAAAATGCCAGTAAACGCCCAGTCCAATTTAGAGCTGGGAGGTGTTGAGCAGTTCATCTTTTCAGGATCCTGAGCTACTTAGTAGCAATTTTGTCTCTGTTCAGCTTTGGACCTGAAAGAAGAGGAAGACTTCTGCATTGTGAAAATTGCTCTCTCTCCCTGGAAACCATTGTGACTAATAATAGCCTCACCAGGGGCACTATCAACGGCCAGCGAGGTGGGCTGTCCACATGACACGCAGGAGACACAGATGGCCCAGGTCAGCAGGTAAGGGCCACAGCCTCGGTCACTGCCTGTCCTGGAACCTCAGTCATGTTCTGGAACTGGGCTTTTCATTCTTTTGTAAGCCTCTGAACAGTATATGTGAACAAACATACACGTGTGTGCGCTCCTCTCTCTCTCTCTCTCTCTCTCTCTCTCTGTGTGTGTGTGTGTGTGTGTGTGTGTGTGTGTGTGTGTGTATTTGGCTTTGAAATCATCCCCCAAAAGGGGGGCTTCGTGGCTGCACCTGATCTGGTGTGATGCAGAATATATGACTTCTTTCAGAGCGTGGCTAGCAGGTCTGCACGTGAAACCCAGATCAAACACGGCCCACAGAAACAATGGCAGGAGGCATAGCCAGAGTGAATCGATTCCTTGATCCTGCTCTACCAAAAAATTAAAGCAAAGCACTCCTGAGGTTTTTAACCCAGATAGGACTTCAGCCATGGCCGTGTTTCCCATGTCCCCAGATCGCTTGTTCTAACTATCTTTTTCTGTGGATGAAATGCGGAATATAGAGGAAGTAGCATCGGGCCCTGCTGATGCATCTAGCTTTTTTAAAAAAATTATATGATTCCATCCATTTGTACACACACACACACACACACACACACACACACACACATACACACATACACAGAGGCTTCTTTTACCTTTTCCCTGGAACCAAACAAGACAGACTATCATTTCTCCCAACCAGGACAAGGAGAGAGCAGAAAAGGTCTTCTTGGGCTGATAGGCTGATTGCAGCTCTTAAAATGAAAAAAAAAAAATTTAAAGCAAAGAAAGTTCTAGTCCTCAGCCTGAGAATCCTCTGTCTCTCCACCCCCAAGGGATGGCACAGCCCCTTCACTCCCAAATCTCTGTTTAAACATGTAGGTGGTCCGCTCAACTTGGCTGGGTTTTATGTCGGCATTGACCCTGGCCTGACCCCAACCCTGAGGGTCCCAGATTGTCCTGCTGACTGAGTGCTGGAGGGTAGAGCCAGCCGCAAGGAAGGCCACCCGCCCCAGTCTGCTGATGGGCCACTAAGGCCACCCTGTCGGGTTGGTCAGCTGCAGCCAGCGTCCTCTCCTGACCTCTGCTCTAATTCCAAGGATACCCTTTATTTAGACACCCCAGTCTAGCCTGATCCTCAAGTCCCAGATTCACTGGCTGGACATGAGCCAGCAATGGTCGCATGCCCGTTCCAGAAAGCTCCCCAAAAGAGGTCACAGAGGCCTCAGGAGACAGGCAGGATCAAACAGGCTCTGCCAGAGCCAGACCAGAGAGCACAGGGTTGACTTTGGAGGGCCTGAACTCCAATTCCAGCTTTCTCCCTGGCACCAACCTTAGGCCAGGTTGCAACCTCACGTGCACCAGAACAGCCATGTGAAGCTAGAGCAGAGAGAGGTTTGCAGACGCCGGCTTTGAAGTCCATGCGGATGCAGGTCTAAGCCGAGGAAGGCTTGCAGCCACCAGCAGCTGGAAGAGACAAAACTTCAAGCCCTAGATTCTCTGGAAGAAGTATGGCCCTGTGGACACCCTGACTTCAGCCCAGTGAATGTGATTTCCAATGTCTGGAAGAAAATACATTCCTACTGTTTCTAGCCACTGAGATAGTGGTCATTTGGAATGATAGCCATGGGTGATTAATCCAGACTTTACCAAAGGCCACTAGAACACTCTGGTGAGATAGCACCAGGTATTGGGACCTGGTCTTTATATATATACACACACACACTGGTAATTGAACCCAGGGCTTCTTTTGCACTGAGTTACATCCCTAGCCCTTTTTATTTCAAGACAGGGTCTCTAAGTTGCTGAGTTACCCAGGATGGTCTCAAACTTTCAATCCTCCTGCCTCAGACTCCTAGAGTGCTGCAATTACAGGAGGATTACACCCCATTTGGTTCATTTTATTTTTTTATTTATTTTTTTTTTTTTGTGGCACCGGGGATTGAACTCACAGCCTTGCACCTGCCAGGGCAAGCGCTTAAGCCACTGAGCCAAACTCCCGGCCCTGGTTTTATGAGGCAGGGTCGCACTATGTAGCTCAGGTCGGCCTTGCGCCACGTTGTAGCCCAAGCCGGCCTCGAACTCACAGTGCTCCGCCTACCTCAGCCTCCCGAGTGCTGGGATTAAAGGCGTGCACCACCACGCCCGGCTGGTTCATTTTATCTTAATAGGGTCTCACAACAAGCTAGAAAAACAACGGGCAAGGCAGGCCTTATTCGTGTTTCACTGATTAAGAAGTGGAAACTCCAAGAAATTTAGTGGAAGCTCCAAGAAATTCAGTATCTTATTCAAGGTCACGTGCTGTTTAGTGGCAGCATTGGGACTAGATCAGAGGTCACCCAAAGCCAGGTGCTGAAAGAGGCCCTCTCCTGCCTCCTTCCTGGCCCTTGGCTTTGCATGTGGACAAATGCCGTGTTGCAGGCTGCCCTGGAGGGTGGATGTCCCACCCAGGGGAAAGGGAATCCAGGGACATTGACTGTTTCAGTGACTCACCTTCAAGCCCTGTCAGGTGGCTCTGGGCCTCAAGACTCCTCTGCAGTGATGTGGAATAAGAACAGAGCCACCCTCCTCGAGGAGGTGTGGGACTAGAGGACAGACCTACGCACAGACGCCCTCAGGAAGGGCTACTGTGTCTTGCTCTCCAGTTGTGAGGCAGGTGGCCCTTGGGAGTCCCCCAGTACAGGCAGGCCTCAGGGAAGCTTGCCAGGGGCACCCATAACGAGCCACCAGGGAAGCCCAGCTCCAGCTCACCCTGTGGGCCCCAGGAAGCTCTTGGGCCGAGGGGACTCTTGACCTTGCCCAGAGAGCCTGGGACAGCCAGGGACCCTGGGCATTGCACTGGCAGTTTCAGCCCCCCACCTCACCCCTGAACTGTTCGTCATCCTTTCATCGCCTTACTGTCCCCTCCTCTTCCTCTTCCACTCTGGCTGCTCCCTCACTTTCCCACCTCACTTTCTTCCTCTCTCAGGCTCTTTCTTGGCTGCCTGAGGGCTGATGTCCCACAACTCCGCCCTTGGGTAACCTCTTCCCCTGAGTCCTGGGATCCCTCACTCCCTCACTGGCTTCTCTTGAAGACACACGCTCCATAGACCAAAGCCATGACAGTCCCCAGTTCAGGCTCTGCTTCCAGAACATTCTTATCCAAGATAGCACATTAGGCTCTAGGGAAGCAAAGATGTTCTCTTGCCCTCCAAGAGCTTCTGATGTGGTAGGGCAAGCAGCCTGGTGGGGAATACAGGTACCATGCAGTGTTGTAGGTGCTGTGATGAAAGTCTGCTTGGCTCACCAGGGAGCACAGGGCAGTCAATGATCTGTTGTATGCAGAGGGATAATCAGGGAACACTTCATGGAGGAGATGGCCCAGGAAGCGGCCAGCTACTGCTTGTGGCTGGAACAGGGAGTGGCCAGGTTTGTTGGCACAAAGTAAGGCTGAAAAATCATAAGGCCAATCACAGCAGGGTTGGAGAGCTCAGTTAAGGATCTCGAACTTTCTCCTATGGGCAATAGGAAGCTATGGAAGGCTTTAGAGAAATCCAGGTTTGA
>RJWM01021848.1:0-34631 GCA_004363535.1 Dasyprocta punctata
AGCCTTGTGAGTGTTGGACATTTTTTTTTTTTTTTTTTGCGGTACCAGGGATTGAACTTGCAACCTCGCACCTGCCAGACAGGTGCTTAAGCCACTGAGCCAAACTCCGGGCCCAGGTTTTTTGAGGCAGGGTCGCACTATGTAGCTCAGGCCGGCCTTGTGCTTGCGTTGTAGCCCAAGCTGGCCTCGAACTCACAACGCTCCTCCTACCTCAGCCTCCCGAGTGCTGGGATTAAAGGCGTGCGCCACCATGCCCAGCTCTCCCGAGTGTTAGGATTACAGGTGTGTGCTACCACACTGGCATCTTGGGGTGTGGTGACCCAGGCAACTGAGAGGCCAGTGGTGGTGGCGTCTGAGGACAGACATGGACAGGTCAAGTAGCCCAGGACATGGGGATGTCTGATGTTCAGGACCCACTGTGTCTGGGGCTGGCTCAGGCTGTGCTGGGCAGTCTGATTGCTGCTCTTGTACGGTCTGTGATCTCTGGGGGGACCCAGGAGTGATCACACAGGGCCCCACGCAGTGGCTGCTGGTGTCCACTTGTACCAGTGCTCAAGAACTGATTGCCGAATTCAGGAAATTGCGCGTCAGTTGTTGAATGCAGCCATTATAAACTAATGACAGAGCCAGGTGTGGTGGTGCACGCCTCTAGGCCCAGTACTCAGGAGGCTGAGGCAGGAGGATCACTTCGAGTTGAAGGCCAGCCAGGGCTACATGGTGAGTTCATGCCTGCAGGTCTGTATGGTTTCTTGTCTGTTTCCTGCTGTACCCAAGCTTGCTGCGGTTCCAGCCCTTGCAGCTGTGGCCAGGGGATTCTCAGAAAAAGTTTCATCTTAGCATTGGGCCCAACATGGTGCAGTCAGGCAGGTGGTCGCCTGCTGTCCCCCACCTCCAGGGGCACCAGAAAAGCTCATATAAAAGTAGTTTCTGTAACTAAGGCAGATAATTGAGATCTTGCTTGTTCAGTGGCGACTCGTGGACTTTGTGCCTGTATGTGGCAGCTGTTTGTCATGCCCTGATCTCTTTATTACCCACTGGTAGGTAGGTGCTGCTTCTTTATTTAAAAAAATTTTTTTTTGGCTGCTTCTTTATTTAAATTATTGTTTTGTTTTGTTTTGAGATAGGGTCTCACTATGTCATTCAGACCAATTTTGTACTCCGGGTCTTGCTATGTAATCCAGGCTGGCCTTGAATTCATGGTGATCCTCCTGCCTCAGCCTCCCTAGTGCTGTTATCCTATCTTCTTTATTCTTTATATCTTCTTTAGTCTTTATTCTCTTTTCCTTTTTTTATTTTTTTGAGACATGGTCTCGCTATATAGTCCAGGCCAGCTTTCAGCTTGTTATGGTTCCCAGGCTGGTCTCCAATTTGAAATCCTCCTGTCTCAGCCTCGTAGGTGCTGGGATCACAGGCGTGCACCATCACACCCAGCTGTTATCTCCTGTTGTGGGGGGGAAGCTGAGATTTGGGGAGGTGGACTGACTTAACCCAGCCACACTGTTTGTAAGTGGCAGATATTAAGAAGGTACGCCCAAGATCTCTCTACCATCCTGTGTTTACCTCCTTTACTCTGTTTTACTTTTCCTGATGAGGAGGGAAGATCCGCGAAATGTCTGCAAATATCACACACTCTCCACTCTTAATTTGAAGGTAGTGTGTGTGCATGCATGTATGTGTGCATGTGTGTGTGTTACTGTTGAACTCAAGGTCTGAGCTATATCCCCAGAATCTTTTATTTTTCTTTAGAGACAGGGTCTTGCTGAGTCACTAAATTGCCCAGACTGGATTTGAGCTTGTGATCCTCCTGCCTCAGCCTCCCAGAGTACGGGGAATACAGTTGTCCGGCTTAATGTGTGTTTTCCCACGCAGTGTTGGCAAGGTCCTGTCTGGTCATAGCTGGGTTTGTCTCTCGCCCTGTGGCTCAGGGTCATGGCTGAGAATAGGATCCTTACTAATGGCTCATAATTATGGAGGGCGCTAAGCTAATGGCGTGTGTCTGAGGTGTGGCAGGCACTTTGGGAGCCCAGGGCTCAGGGGAGCTTGTTGTATCCTTATCTGCCCAAGAGGCAAGAGGCCCGTGGGTCATTATCTCCATTCTGTTGCTGAGGGGCCGAGGACAGGCCGGGTCATCTCACTTGCCCAGAGTCGGGCATTGGGAGGCGGAAGCAACATAGACCCATGTTCTGGTTGCCTACAGCCCTGCCTGCCAAGCTGGGGTCCTAGAGGTGCTGGCTTTGTGCCACCCATTCCCGTTGCCAGGTGAGCACGGGGAATGCCCTGAGCTTCCGGCCTGTGGCAGCCTTGCAGCCCAGGGCAGTGTGTGCGGGGGACTCGGGGTGGGGTGGCACCTGTCCACCATGGATCTGAGGCAAGGTGGCGTTTCTGGGTCTCGGCTCTCCTGGGGAGCCTGCTCCCTGCTGTCCCTCCTGCCAATATCCCTGGGTCCCCCCTCCCCCCGCCCCCACATTGGTATGCAGCCCGGGATCCCAGCCATTAGCATACAAGGCGGGAGTCGCCTCTCCTTCCCTCTCTTCATTGTTTGAAGTGGGCAGACTTGGAGTGAGCTGTAGAAATGCGGGCCTTTTATTCAATTTCCCTAGAAAAACAATGGTTAAATCAAATAGGCAAATAACGGGCTCTGGGAATGGAAGAAAAACATCCTTGAGCCTACATGTTACCCAGAACCTTCACATTTCTTTTAAAATGAGGATTTGTTTTACTTTTAAATAGACAAGTATTGCATGACACTGGAGACAACTTGAAGGTATGGCGAGAAGGAAATTAAAATCTCCTTTAAAAGCTGGTTGACAGTCTCTCCCTGCAGCGTGCTGCTTGGTCTTCATTTCTCCAGGGGCTCAGGGGGCTGGGACCCTTCAGGGCTTGTAAGGGGCTCTGGGCCGACAGGGGAACCTGCCAGGCCTATTTCTACACCGGACCTTAGGTAACTCATTTCACCCCTTCGAAGTAGGTGTGGTGGTGCATACCTGCAATCCTAGCACTTGGGAGGCTGAGGCAGGAGGATCGCCGTGAGTTCAAGGCCAAGGCTGGCCTAAAATACAAAGCAAGATCCTGTCTCAAAAAAACCAGAAACTAAACCAAAGCAAAACAGAACAAAAAGAATTTGGCACTGTTGGCTGTTGTTATGTAGAGGAGGAAAATTTCTTCCTTTCCTCTCTTAGATTCTGAGTTGAGGCCTGCAGATTAAATTAGCAAATGAGAAAAGGCCTACAGAGGCCTGGGGATGTAGCTCAGCAGCACAGTGTCTGCTTGGCAAGTGTGAGGCCCTGAGTGTGATTCCCAGAGCCAAAAAAAAAAAAAAAGGGTACACAGACACATATTTTTTTTTTTTTTTTTTTTTTTGCAGCACCGGGGATTGAACTCACAACCTCGCACCTGCCAGGGCAGGCGCTTAAGGCACTGAGCCAAACTCCCGACCCTGGTTTTTTTTGAGGCAGGGTTGCACTATGTAGCTCAGGCCAGCCTTGCGCTCGTGTTGTAGCCCAAGCCAGCCTCGAACTCACAACACTCCACCTACCTCAGCCTCCAGAGTGCTGGGATTAAAGGGGTGCGCCACCACGCCCGGCTTCAGACACAGATTTTATTTGATGTGAATACATATACATGGGTAGATCTCTATCTCTGTCTCTATCTCTATCTCTATCTCTATCTCTATCTCTATCTCTATCTCTATCTCTATCTCTATCTGGATCTCTATCTCAACCTCTATCTCTATCTTCATCTCTATATAAAATCACACTGGGGCTTCATAGAAACAAAATAAAAACCCACACAAGTGGTTGGACCCAGGGCCTCAGATTCTTTCGGTTTTGCAGCCCTGGGGATGGAACCCAGGGCTCCCGCACGCTGGGCCCGCGCTCCACTGAAGAGCTCCATCCCCAGCCGTCCTGCATACCATTTTAACGCAGTGTCAAGCCACTAGATAAAGGGAAAGGGCTGGGCTCCCAGGGTCAGGACATTCTGGGAAAGTGAGTAGGAAGGTAGTGAGGTTGATAAGGGTAGATAAGGTCGTCCTGCAGATAAGAGCTGCTCCTGATTAGAGGGAGGGACACGGTTGTGGTGGGTGTTTATGTGCTTTCACAAAGGGAGATTTACTGCTGGGCATGGTGGTGCGTGCCTATAAGCCCGGCACTGGGGAAGCTGAGGCAGGAGGATTGCAGCAAGTTCAAGGTCAGTCAGTGCTACATAGCGAGTTTAAGGCCAGTCTGAACTACACAGTGAGAGCCTGTCTCAAAAACAAAAACAAAAACAAAAACAAACAAGGAAATTCCTGCCTTCCTTTAGGGAGAAAGGGCATGGCGGAGAGTTCTCCCTGGCTGTGCAGCCGCTCAGCGCCTCCAGCTGAGAATAGTGCCCTGCCGGCGCGGCATCTCCTGACCCCTTCCAGTGAAGAGGGAGAGCAGATGAATGTGACCTTGTCCTGTGGGTTGCGGATGATGGCAGATTATCTGTCAGTTTTCTGTTACTATGACAATACACCCAAGGCTGGGGAGTTTCATACAGCGAAGAGGCTTACAGCTCACAGTCCTGGAAGGTTCCAGGGCACGGCCCTGGCCTCTGGTCAGTGCTGGTGAAGGCCTGGAGGCGAGGCCATCGCAGTGGTGGAGATGCACACAGTAGGACACAACTGCATGGCCAGACCAGAGGCCAAGACAGACTCAGTCTCACTGCCCCTTCCTGGAACAACCCCGGCTGACCTGCGGTTCTCTCACGAGGCCCTGCCTCTTAAAGGGGCCACACCACCAGCACAGGGACCGAGCTTCCAACATGGTAACCTGTGGGGGACAAATATCCAAGCCACAGCAGCAGGGAAGACAACCAAGTCAGAAAAATTCATAAAGTAATTGCGCTGTGTCATAAGTCAGGGGAGGAGATAGCTGAGGTGATAGGGATAATTTGGGGTAGGGTGAGGGCCAGCAAGGTGGGGATGGGGCCAGAGGGGTGTGTGTGGGAGTTGGGGGGCAGAGATGCCAGGGAGCCTCTCTGCAGAGATGTTAAAGCTGGGTCCTGAAGGACAATGAGGGAAATAACTGCAAAGAACTGTGCCCAGCAGGGGTACAGCAGGTGCAAAGGCCCTGTGGCTGGATGAACTTGGCTGTCTGAGTGACACAAAGCCTGGAAGTCTTGGGAGTAACCCAAACCTCTGGGGTGAGAGCCAAATTTGGGCATTGTTAGCCTCTCCAGGGTGGGCGGGACCACAGGAGGGAAAGGAGGGGAAGGCAACCTGGGAGTTGGGGGGGAAGGGGGAGGAGCTCAGTGCTCTGAGAAGATCAGCTGCCCGAGTCCTCCAGGTGCACGTGTGCAGCACGACTCAGCTTCCTGCTGTGCAGAAGCGGAGGGTGTGGAGGTCACGGGGAAGGAGCAGTGAGCTGCACGGGAGGGAGGATCCCCAACTTGCGATCATCCCCAGGACATTCGGTTTGTAGAGGAGGACAGCAGAAGCCCTGGATTCGTTAATTTGTTTCACCCACCTGACTTCGCATTGCTCTTCCGGACACCTGTTTATTGAGCACCTAATAGGTGTTGGGCATTGGACAGGGAGTCCTCTGTCCCTGCGGAGGTGACTAAGACACCCAGTCCCTAGGGAGGTGAGTGATAGGGATGGAAAGACTGGGTCCCTTCCTGTTCCTTCCCAGGGTCTGTGCCTGGCAGCAGGAGGCAGCATTGGCTGGGAAGAGGAAGGATTCTGAGGCTGGGGCACCGGACAGTAGGGCAGTGTAGGAGCCCTGAGAACTCCGTGGGAGAGTGCTGTGTATCTCACCGGGACCTGTGCTTTATCTTGAGGGCTCTAGCGAGCTGTTTGTGTTTCAAGCCAAGGACTGACATAATCAGAACCTTTTTGTCCTGGGTAGAGCCTGGCTTGGAAGAGACAGGAGACGCCAGGGAGAACATTCCGGGCTCTTCGCAGGCTGGCCGATTGCTCCATCCCCTTGGAGCCCTGCTGCTTCCTCGAGTTTCCCCAACTCTGCTTCTTTCGTTCTTCCAAGAAGGTTTCTGAGACTCAGAGAGGTTAAGCAGGTTACCCGAGGTCACGCAGGCTATCTTAGTTGACACAGCCAGTGTCTCAGGGTGGAAGTAGGTGGGAGGTTACCCTTTTAAAAAATATTTTATTTTGAGATAGGGTCGCACTCAGGGTCCTAGCCTGACCTGGAACTTGTGATCTTCCTGCTTCAGCCTCCTGAGTAGTTGGCACTACAGGTGTGTGCCTCCGCATCCAGCTGAGTCCTGTCCTTCCTGAGCACTGTCATCTCGGGCTCAGGAGACAGAGCAGGGAGGGAGCCCGCTGTTCAGGTGCTGTTTCTCCTACCAACTAAGGGTCGGCCCCCACCCTGTCTGGGCCTGGTGCTGATTGCTTTGTACATTATTCATTATTCCGTATTCAGCGGGGAAGTGAGTGTTGTCGAGTTCATGCTAGATGTGAGGCTGGAGGGGGCGACAAGAGGTATCTAACTTTCCAGAGGGTCTTGTGATGGAGCTACCTTTATCTGACAGCTGGGGGTGAACCCGGGGCCTCAGGCATGCTAAGCACATGTCCCGCCACTGACCTACACCCCAGCCCTGAGCACTGAGGCCCACCAAGGACACGCATATGGGGGTTCGCCGAGGGGTGAGGCCTCTTGTCCCAGACCCCGTCACTAGAACCGGTTCCTGTTGGGGGGCCCAGATGGATGGATTTGCCCAGTTCATCCACTCTTGTGAAATGGTGTGAAGAGTCAGAGCCGGAAGTGTCACTGGGGAGGGGGCAGAGTGGGGACAGGGAAGGGGCAGGGAGGGCGGTAGCCATGCCAGGACTGCAGGCCCCAGCTATTTACAGAGAAGGGGTCTGGGGGCCGGGGGAGGATGTGGCTGGCGGGGAGGGGATGGAGGAGTAGGGAAGCCATGCAGCTCAAGCTCTTGATTTTATATATGGGACACCTGAGCCCCAGAGAGTCCCTGCTATAATTGCGCAGGCGCCAGGCCCAGGAGCAGCAGAGGACTGGGGGAG
The DNA here is from genome assembly GCA_004363535.1 of Dasyprocta punctata. Lineage (NCBI taxonomy): Eukaryota > Metazoa > Chordata > Mammalia > Rodentia > Dasyproctidae > Dasyprocta > Dasyprocta punctata. The sequence continues at coordinate 7,004 of RJWM01021848.1, forward strand.
CTGGGCTCCCCACCTCGCCTCTTGGCTCTCTCAGGGTGCAGCTTCTTGCCCTGGCCCCTCTGCTGCTGCCTCCTTGTCCTCCCAAAGAAAAACTTAACGACCATAAAACAATAAAGAACTCATCTGGCCAAGACCATGTTAGTCAGCTTTGTGTCCCCGAGACAAATTTCTTGAGAAAATTAATGGAAGGAGGAGAGGTTTACTTTCTTTTCTTTTTTTTTTTTTTTCTTGAGACAGAATTCTTACTATTTAGTTCAGTTCAGGCTGACCTTGAACTCACTGTGTAGCCCAGTCTATCCTTGAACACGTGATGATCCTTTTGCCTCAACCTCTGGAGTGCTGGGTTGCAGGCGTGTGCCACCACCCCGGCAGGAGAGGTGTACTTTGGCTTGGTTGGCAAGTTTCAGAAGCTTCGGTCCATGGTTGCTTGGCTGCATTGCTTTGGGTCTGTGGTGAGGCAGAGCATCATGGTGGAGCACATAGGGGAGCAAAGCTGCTCATCACATGGTGGCTGGGAAGCTGAGAAAGAGAGAAAGGGGCCAGGACTGCTTATATTCCCTTCTAGGACACGCCCCTTGTGACCTCACTTCCTTCCACTAGGCCCCTCCTCTTAAAGGTTCCACCACCTCTCAACAACACTGTAGACTGGGAGATACTCCAGCTCCAAACGTAACAAGTACAGAGCACCCTGGTTTCCAGTAGTGATCCTGGAAGCAGGCTCTGTCCATGTCCTGCTAACTTGTTCATCTCTAGGACAGAGATTTCTACCCTGGGCCTTCCATTGTCCTTGACCTGTGGACCCTTTTCCCAAAGTGAGCACCTAGTAACGTATTTCAGGACACAAGCGTTCCTCCAAATATACAGATGGAGCAACATTGGCATAGGGGTAGTTAGAGTTGCCTAAACTTTGTTTTTTATGGTACTGGAAACTGAATCCGGGGCCTTCACACACAGCTGCATCCCCAGCTTTTGTCTTCTTTTGAGACAGGATCTTGCTAAGTTACCCAGGCTGGGCTTGAACTTGTGATCTTCCTGCCTCAGCCTCCCACAGGCCCAGGATTACTGTACAGGTGTGTGTCACTACCCCCGACTTGCTTAAACTTTTGAACTCAAATCATGGTGGGCTGAGGAGTTTCTGGGAGACTTCTGCACTGAGCTGTGACAGTCAGCCCTTCCTGGGGTTGGCAGAACCATAGCCACCCAAATGGATTTTCTTCTCTCATCCTCTGGTGCCCCTCTTGCTTGCACACCTGTGCAGTGGGGATGGCAGGGCCTCCTGGGTAACTGCAGCTGCCATGCCTTCTGGGGCCACAAGACTGGCTGGGGTGTCCAGGCTCAGCTGCTAAGGGTCTTCCCCGGGACCCTGGCTTTCATGGCCTTGGACAAGTCACAGCCCGCTCTGGGTTTCAGTTTCCTGCTCTGAAGGACGAGGGCCTGGGTGTAGTGATTTGTCTGTTCCCGTCAACGCTAACATTTTGTCAATTGCATGATTGATGGTGATCCGGGCACATTTGGGACCTTTTGGTTTTCCCTAGGTTTGCTGGGATTCTTGGGGTTCCCCAAAACTTCCTGCTAGGGGCTTTTCTCTCGGAAGGCACAAAAGTGTGCACAAACGTGCTGGCTATAAGCAAGTGACCTTACCACCCTGGGGACCCTGAACCAGGACTTCTGAGCCATCAGTGTGTGTCAGGATTACCTAGGTCATCTGCTAAGAATACAGAATCTCAGGCCTCTCCCCAAGAGACTTGGATTTTGTAGATTGGGGTTAGGCTCTTAGAATCTGAGATTTTTGTTGTTGTTGTTGTTTTTGGTGCTGTGGATTGAACCCCGGCATCACATATGCTAGACAAATGTTTCTTACTGTGCTGTGTCCCTAGCCCCGAATCAGCGCTTCACAAAACTTCCCCTCGTGCTTGACTGTCCTGACTCTGTAGCTGGCAGTCCAGGCTGCCTGACTCCCCCGGAGCTGGTAGTGCTAGGAGAGAAGCGACTGGGTGTGCTGGGGGCTTGGAGATGCCCTCTTTCTAGGAGCCAGCAGTGACTCCTCTGACTCACATACCTGTGGCCCCGGTCCTGGCTGATGACTGGAAATGCAGGAAGCTTCTAAACAAGCACAAATTCTCCTGCCTCGTCCTTGGAGATACTGTACCTAAACCTGCAGGCCTCGCCTGGGCCCAGGTATCGCCATGTTTAAAAAGCTCTCCAGTCTTTTGTTAATTTGTTGTTTATTCAGCAAGTATTTGTTGAGGCCTGAAGTGGGCTGGCCTAGACCCAGGGAAAGGCACTGAAGATGTAATTGTCAGGGCCAGACCTGGGCTCGGACATTATGTCACCCACTCTGCAGCCTGTGAAAGAGACAGTTGATTACGTAGGGATGCTTGGTCAAGTTGGAGAGCCAGGTGTCTAAAAAAACAGGGGAATCAGACTAAGTCCTTGGGGTAAAGTTGGGATTCCTGGGTAGCTGAGCTCCAGTGGATTTTAGATTGGAGGAGAGCCCTAAGCATATAACTTAGGGCTTCTGTCATTTCTTCCTTCACTTACTCATTATCTCCCCATCTACTCATCCATCCTGGCATCCATACATCCATGCTCCCTCCGGTCCATCCTCCTATTCAATCTCCCATCCGTCTTCCCATCCATCCATCCATCCATCCATCCATCTTTCCGTCCAATCACCCATCCATCCATCCATCCATCCATCCATCCATCCATCCATCTATCCATCATCCCCTCTGGTCTCCCACCCTCCCATCTCTGGACTTTTTGGTGTCCCGAGGATCGCTGTGATCACTGGAGACAGAAATGGGAAGCGCTGTTCCTGCCTTCAAGGAACTCAGTCTAGTGGAGAAGTCAGAAATCAAAGCAGGTGATTCTAATCCAGTGTTAGGTGCTCAAAAGGACAAGTGGCTGGCTGTCCCCAGGGTCATCATAGAAGGCTTTCTGGACCCAACTGGTGTAGAGGCTCCACCCGTAGGTGGGAGTGTCCCAGGGAGAAGAGGTGGGGATCAGCCTCTGGGCCAAGAGACTGGTCTTACCTGTGGCAGGTCATTGTGGGGGTGTTGCTGTATTTCCTTTCAGTTTTTCAGTTTGGGGATAGTAGCACCCCTACCTCAATTAGTTGTTGGAATGATTAAGAAAGTTGTGCTTGGGCTGGGGATTTAGCTCAGTGGTGTAAGTGCCTGCCTGGCAGGCATAAGGTTGTGAGTTTGATCCCCGGTACAAAAAAAAAAAAAAAAAAAAAAAAAAGTTGTGCTTGCAAAAGCCTTGGAGTGATGCCTTGAACTTCGCCTCCAGTGGACAGCAGCTGCAATGGAGTGGAGGGTTAGCTGTGGGCCATTTAATCTGCAGGAGCAGTGGGGGAAGGGGACTGTCCTGCTCCAGCCAGAGGCCTTAGGAAGCCTGTTCCTCCCTACTTTGTGTTCCTGCCTGACTTGAGTTCTCAGGCTGGTGACTCAGGTTTGTCTGATGCCCTACAAGATTTGAGCCACGGGTAGGTAAATATTAACCCTACAAACCTGTCTCCAGATGCTAACCCGTTTGCACTGGCTGCCTGGGGGCTGGCCAGACTCTGGAGCCTGATGGCTGGATAAGCAGTCACCCTCCGGGGAGGAAGCGCACCCACCCCTCGCCAGGGAATAGCGTTTCCTCACCACCGCTGCCCGGTGGCCTGGATTGCCGCGTCTGGTCTGCAGCACGGGAGGAACCAAAGCATGGGGGAAGGCAGGAGGCGGTGAGGGCTGCACCTGGGGAGTGGCTCCCTGCAGAGTCCCAGGGGTCCCCTCGCTCTGTTTGGGCCACACTAGGGTGCTGTGGGTGTCAGTGGATCCTGAGGTTTGCTCTCTGGCTCCACTGTGCATGTTTGTGGAGAGGAGTCCGTCTGCTGGGTGGTGGGGTCCCTGGCTAGTGGGCTGTCCTGTAGCCCAGGCTGAGATTTGGGGGGACTCACATGACCCAGCAGGCAAGCATCTCTGGGCGACCAGAGGCATGAGGCACAGTGGGGACCCCAGGGCTGAGCCACATTCCTGTCCTGTGGGAGACAACACAGTGGGAATGGGGTCTCAGGCTGGGTGTGCAGGACCCGAGTTCCAATCCTGGTCAAGTAGCTGTGTGAGCTGGGGCTGATCCTTCACCAGGCTTAGGCTGGGCCACTAGGAAGCCCAGCGTTAGACACCTTGTAAAATAAAACGAGACAGGATCTGGGGAGTGCTGGTGCTTGGGGAGTCGCCTCCCCTTCCCAGGTCCCCTCTACAGCTAAGGGGGCAATGAGATTGCTTCTCCGGGTTGCGGGCAGCTGGAGATGGGACAGAAAGCAGCGTTACCTCCACAGTGGGGCGTTGGAGGAGGGGGGACCATGCTTGGCTATGAGAGAGGGAGCCCCTAGCTTTGTCTTGGTGCTGCCAGTGCAGCTCTGCAGTCAGAGGCTGCATGCAGCACCCCCAGTTTTTGGTGTGTCCTCCTCCCTCCTGCTCAGAGGGGGTTGGAAACTCTGGAAGCCACAGGAACCTGTCCAGTGCCGGTGGGAGCTGGTGGCAGGGCCAGGCTGCCCCAGCCCAGAGCCCATGCCACCGTGCAGTGGCTGGGGTAGGTCCCCAGAGCCGCCCGGCCCCCTGGCCTCTCTGGCCTGCTCTGGGGCTGGCTACCAATAGAGTATTCTGGGGCACATGAGTCATGAGACCAGCTGCCTTTCCCCTACCAGGCGTTTTCCACCTTCCTTTCTGCTGTTTTCCCCTAATAAGGCCTCCTTTGCTCTCACCTCTCCTTCCTTGGGGCGTAGAGGAGCTGTGCCCTGTGCCCCCGGAAGCCTGGCTCCAGAGAGCCCCTGACAGACAGCTGCCAGACCCCAAGTTCCCCAGTGGGAGAATGGTCCAAGGGTGACCTGGGCCTGAGGCCGGGACGGCTCATTCTCCTGCTGTGTGGCCTTGGGCAAGTCACTCTTCTCTGAGCTGTTACTATTTTTCTTTGACTGCACCCAGCCCACACTTAGGGAAGACGTGTTAGGTGGCAGGTGTGCTCAGCTTTGTGGGTAGAGCAGTGTCGCACAGACTCAGGCGCTGTCTTCCAGGATCGGGGGCGTCAGCGGGGACCCGCAGGGTTGTGAGCTCACATGGGGCTAATTGGAAAGCCTCACCCAGTTCCTGGGTGGAGCAGAGGCTCCAAGGCGCTGCCGAGCTCTGTATTCCCAGCTCAGGAGCTGCAGTAGCTGGGGTTGGGGTGGACCCTTGTCCCTGGAGTCACACTCATTAGTGGAAAGCATGGAGCTGCTTCTGTGGGGACAGGACTGGTGTCCGGGTCAGGTCCCCGGTGTGAGTGAGGCTGCCGTGTTCCCATGTGCACCCCAGCCGACGCGAGGAGATGCAGCCTGGTGCTCCGCCTGGACCTGCTGCCCTCCTGGTGTCTGCTGAACTCTCGGGAGGGACCGAGAGCTGGGTCCCACTGCGGCAGGGTGGGATTGAAGTGGGGAGGGCGGGTGGAGGGGGGTGCCCTGCGCAGGAGGTAGGAGCCTCTTTCTGAGAAGTTCCTGTGTGATGGAGGCAGACGTGGCCCCTCTCCTGGGGCGCAGTGGCCTCCAGCTGAAGGAGCCAATTCAGTGAGAGGATATGGGCATCGACTCAGCCCCAGGGCAGGGGGTGCTGGGGGGCTGTGGTGACTCTGAGCAGAGTGACCGAAGGGGAAGAGAGCATCTCATGTGAGAAAGACACCAGAACCTTTGAGGGACAGGAGAGGGCGCCTTTGGTTCTAACCCGAGGGAGCGGGTGAGCAGGGGACCCCTAAGAGTCCCCACCAGCATCAGTAGTAGCCTGGGCCACGGCAGGGCAGGACTCAGGCTCAGGCAGCAGTCGACACCTGCTGCTCCCCCGGCTGGCATGGCGGGGCCCTGGGTGCATCTCCAGTGGTGCCTGGATTGGACCAGAATGCCCTGTGGGGGTTGCTTTCAGAGGCTCTGCAGCTGGGACACTCCGTGGGGGCCACTGAGCAGAGCCCTTGTCTGCTAGGGTCCCAGCTCCCCCACTGATGTGCTGCCCACTGAGGTTCTGCCTTCCCAGCTCCCATGGGGGTTCTCCATCATATGCAGCACAGAGCCCGGCTGGGCGGTGGCCCAGGGGCCCTGAGATTTCACATTCAGATCTGCTGTAGGGGCTGGGGGCCCAATGCCTGGGTTCAAAGCCTAGTCCTTCGCTCCCTGACTGTGTGACCATGAGCAGTTTTTTTTCACCTTGCTGGGCATGGTGTCTGTCACATGCCTCTAATCCTAGCACTTGGGAGGCTGAGGTAGGAGGATTGCCTTGAGTTGGAGGCCAGCCTGGCTACATAGGAGTTCAAGGCCAGGCTGCACTACAAAGTGAGACCCTGTCTCAAAACAAAAACAAAAACAAAAACAAACAAACCAAAAACAAGAACAAAAAAGATTCCGTTTTCTTTTCCTCCGTGTGCCTCTGCTTTGTCATCTGTAAGATGAGGCTGACAGTGGTCCCCGTCCCGGAGATTAAAGTAATTATAGGAATAAAGGGCTGGACCAGCACTGGGCAGTTCATGAGCACTGAGTATGGGGCGCTAAGCTGGCGCTAAAGTTGCTTCCGCTCCTCAGTGGCGCTGGGCAACCCCAGGTACTGCTGACTTTGTTCCCTGCCCCGTAGGTACCTGGGTGCCCCGTAGTCTGCTCTGCTTGTCCTGAATGAGGGGCCTGGGCTGTGACTGCTGCACCCCAGGCCAGGGCAGATGCTTTCTCTCCCTGTTCTGGAGCTGGGAAATCCAAGGTCGAGTTGCAGGTTTGCTGCCTGACGAGCGCCTGCTCCTTGTAGATGTCACCTCCTCGCTGCGTCTCCCCCTGAGGGAAGGTACCGGCCGGCTCTCTGGGGGCCACTGATCTCCTTCCTGACCTGTGTCACCTCCCAAAGACCCCACCTCCAAACACCATCACCTTGGAGTTGGGCTTCAGCTCATGAATTCTGGGGGACACATTGTGACCACGGCTGCGCACGCGCCTTCTGTCCCTGCACATCCTCTGCTGTGCCCACGTGGCCGCAGGTCCCAGGTGCCGCAGAGGGCACACACATGGGCCATGCCTGCCTCTTCACACCTGTGACAAGAGGCCTTGTATGTGGGACATGCACTAGGCCAGCCTTGGGGACCCAGGGCAACCCTTAGCTTTGAAGACCTCATATTTGTTTGTTTGTTTATTCTTCTGATACACAGTGGCTTCACACAAAAGGTCTAGGTCATTAAACTGCACAGGCCTGGCTTGAACTTGTAATCCTCCTGCCTCAGCCTCCCAGAGTGCTAGGATTACAAGTGTGTGCCGTCACACCCAACATAGACTAGTTGTGAATTCACAGGTTTAAGAGATGTTTGCAAAGCAGCTCGGCGTTGTCAGAAGCAGGGTTGGGTGCTGAGGATGTAGTGGAGTGCGAGATGGGGGTCCCTCTTTCCTCCCTCCCACTTACCCTGCTTGCCCCACCCCCTACTCGGATAGTGGGCCAGGTGGGGGAGACACAGAGAGACGTAGGGTGTGGTCTCTACTCCCACAGTCTAGTGGGCGATCAAAGAAACAAGCCATGTAACATCCTGCAGTTTCTTCAGACATTTGAATCCCAGTACTTAGCTGCCATAGGGACCAGTGGCAGTGACTTTGGTCCTTGTGTCCGGGTGACTGATAACAGTCACACTTTATCCTGCATCAGGTGCCAGTGTTACCCTGGATTCTTGGGGACCTGACCATATGCCCGCAGATCAGGGTTTCTCTGCGAGGCACAAAGGATCCCGGCTCTGCCTTTGTGTTTGGCTTCTGGCTAATGGGTGTTGTGAGCCACCTGCCCCCATGCCATCACGGTCACCAACATGGCATTCAGGCATCACTAAACGTCTCTTGGGGAATCCAGTTGCCCCAGATGAGATTCCCAGCCTCAGTGATCAGTAAAGTGGGTCACGGTGTGATGGAAATTTCAAAATCTAATTCATAATCTGCCCCCCTCACCCTCCCGCCTCAAAAAAAAAAGCAAAAGAGGGAAAAAACCCACCCCACCCCACATTGCTTGGGTGTATAAGGGTTCTGGCTTGGCATAAAATGCAAATAGATGCCTTAGGAGCTGGAGAGGCCAAAGGGGCCAGACCGGCGGGTCCTCACCCAGGCTGCCCGGAGGAAGAGCTGTCGGCAGAGGTGGAGGGTCTCAGCCAGGCCCTCGTGCGTGTGTTCTGCCTCTGGGGGCTACGGTATAGGGCAGATCCCAAGTCCCTGGAGTATGGGCACCGTGTCAGAGCTGGGAGAGCTAAGTGGGCACATGGAGCAGGATCCGGGTCCCTTAGTCTGGACTCCTTCCTGGCCTGGTCACCCCTGTGCCCTCTCTCGTCACATCCCTAGGACCTTTCATGGTGCCTGGCATGGCAGAGGGCTCCTACTCGTCCCCTGGTCTGGGGGTTGCTGGATGGCAGAGGGGCCCAGAGAGGCAGGCTGGATTTTCTGTCTTCCCCTTCAATGCTGTGGAGCTTCAGAGCCCCCAGGGTGAGGGAGGGGCTGGAGGACGGTGTCTCTGTCATCTGTGGGAGAGCCTGGCCCCAGGATGGGCTTTGCATGGACCGGGCAAAGGCTCTGTGTTGACAGGCACATCCAGCTGGCCACCGCAGCCCAGCCTCTGTCCGGCGGTCTGTCTGGCGGTGTCGAGCAGGTGCTGTGTCCTGCAGGGAGGGGACCTTGACATCCACCTCCCCAGGCCACGGGTCTCTGTGCTGGCTACAGGAAGCACCTGTGTCAGGTGACAGCTGAGGACAGACCTGCAGGTCATTATAAATTTGCTGCCCGGAGTGGATTTGCTGTCCTGAATTTAGCAGGGTACTTGTAAGCTCTGGGAAGAAGTGGACACTTTCCTCCCAGTATTTGAAACTCTCCCATGCTGGGGCTTTGCTAGTGGCTTGGAGCTGGGCCCGAAGCAGGCCTCCCAGACCCTGGGAGCTGGAGCAGCCCCGAGGTCCCTCACACACAGCCTTGGTCATCGCTGATTTGGTCACCAACCGAGGGCATCACTTTGCTGTTTTGTTTTCAGGTCTTCCCTGTCCTGTTGAGACCCTGTTTCCTGGGATCTTGACTCTAAAGGGGGCTTTGGGGAGCTCCCCTTGCTGAATGTTAGCTCAGGGTCAGGCAAGGGGTGGCTGCCTCAGAGCCCTGCAGTGGCCACCTCTTCCCCACAGTAGGGGTACCTCGTGGTCAGCTGCTGCAGGAAGGGCTGCCATCCAGGAAGGCCAGGGCAGTGACAGAGGGCTCTGGGGCTCCTCACCTCTAGTCTGGGACCTTCTTATAGGCTAGTGCTGCTCTTCAGTTAGGTGGTTGTTTATTCAGTAAACAAATGTTATTGTTGCAGGTCCTCAGCAAATCAGTTTATGTGAATGATTACATAAATCTCTTTAATCTCATTTAATTAATTAATTTGATTTTTGATACTGGGAATTGAACTCAGGACCTTGTGCTTGCCGGGCAGGAGCTTATGCTACTGAGCTATACACTGGCTTCTTTTTTTTTTTTTTTTTGAAACAGAGTCTTGCTATGCAGTTCAACCTGGCCTTGAACTCACTATGTAGCTCAGGCTGGCCTCGAACTTTGCAGCAATCCTCCTGCGTCAGCCTTCTCAGCGCTGGGATTACAGTGTGTGCCACAACACCGGGCTTATTTAATTCTTACAACACCCTATATGGTGGGGATTCTTTTCGTTTGTTTGTTTTTTTGAGACACAGACCTCAGCCACCACAGGCCAGCTCTCCCCGCTGTGGTTGGTTGGGCTGAGCTGTTTTTAGCTCTGAGTTTTGGGAAGGCTGTTTCTTCCCTGCCCAGGGCTCCCTTGCGGGGCCGAGTGGACAGCACATCCCCAGCAGAGGCGCAGCTGGGGCGTAAGACCGTGATCGCAGCCAGGTGGGTCCCTGCGGGCTTTGAAAGTGGGTCCACTCTGCTCCCCATGACCTGTCAACTCGGGGTGCCCTCGGCCCTCCATGGCTCCCAGCCTGGGGTCCTCTTTGCATTCCACTTCCTGGGGCCCAGGACTCATCGTCACCAGTCCTGGAAAGCCGAGTACGTGCCAGGTTCCCCCCGCCTGCGTGTGCACCTGCCCACCATGGTGGTTGGTGACGACAGGCATGCCGCTCTTGGGTCCTGGTCGCCTCGCCCACCCAACACGTGCTTCTGACTCACTGGAGGAGGAATGTGGTCTTTTTGGGAGGGAGTTATTAAAAATAGCCCAATCCTTCCTCCGCCCTGCCCTACCCTCTTTTCTGATGACTCCTGGCGCAGGCCCCAGACCTCATCCCACACTGGTTTTGCGGAGCTGCCTGTTGCGCAGCCCGGCGAGTTGTGAGTGTTTACGGAGCTCGCCCTGCCCCGGAGGAGCTGCGCTGGCCGCAGGCTGAGTCAGACGTGGGAGACGTGGTCCCAGGAGTGGGTGCCTGTGAGCCACCTTCCCCCCAGGGGCCGACGTGAGGACAGCGATTCCTTCTTCCTTCTCCGCTGTGTACCTGGGGTGATTGACAGAGCCACCAGGCCCTGCCTTTGTGGGGTCTGCACCAGCAGCGGGAAGCGAACAGAAACAAGTGAATGCTGCGAAGGCAGGAAAGCGGGGCTGGGGATAGAGTGGGAGGGCGCGTGGGGCGTGGGGAGAAGTGACTGATCGGTCCTGGGGAGCACCCAGGCATAGTGGTGCACACCTACAATCCCAGTATTTGGGGAGCTTTTACAGGAGTATCACAAGTTCGAGGCCAGCCTGTGCAATTTAACAGGACCCTGTCTCCACATAAAGTAAAAATAAAAACTGAGAATGTAGCTCAGTAATAAAGCACTTACTTGTCTAGCCTGCCTGGGGCCCTCGGCTTGGTCCCCAGGACTGGGTGGGAGGCTGTTTTAATAATAATCCAGGTAAGAGATGCTGATGGTTTGAACCAGCTGGTTTCCGTGGAAGTAGTGAGACGTGGTCAGACCCTGGGTGTGTTTTGGAGGCAGAGGCAGTGGTTTGCGGATGGATGAGATGTAGGTGTGGGAGAAGGAGGATTTCAGGATGACTCCCAGGTTTGTGGCTGGCAGGGTGGGGCGGGCTGGAGCTGCTGTCCGGTGGGAAGGCATGGGCTGGGAGGAGCAGGGTTTGGGTGCCTGGCGGGGCTGGTGCTCAGGGGTGAGGGGTGTTGTGCTTCAGATGCCAGCAGATGCACCAGGCAGCTAGCTAGCTGTCCAGTGTTCAGGGAGGGTCAGGCTGGGAACATCCTTTTGTGGACGATATTGAAAGCCAGAGCTCGGGTGAGGTACCTTGGGAAAGGTGAAGAAGGGGCCGAGGCTGCCTGGGAGCCGAAGGTTTGGAAGGTGCTGCTGCTCGATGGAACAAGATGGGAACCAACATCTGTCTGTTGGATCTGGTGTCGTGCAAGGCTGCCGGGTGGTCGTGGGCGATGGCTCTCCGGGTGTCGGGGCTGACGCCTGCCTGCAGGTAGCCAGCTGGAGGGAGAGCAACGGGAGGCCCGGCTCCTCTGTGGGCTGCTGTGTCTCCAAGGTGAGCAGCCACTTTCCGTATCTGCATCCGCTGGATGAGGGAGAGAGGCACCGGAACGGTCTCTTGGTGGCCCCAGCGCCTTCCCTAGAGGGCTGTCTCTGTGTCCTACAAAACATACTTTTTCCTCTGCAACAGACTCCACGGTGCCCTGGCATCTGCACAGAGGCCGCACGAGGTGGAAGTGACTCATGCTGCCCCACCAGGACATGAACCTCGGACTTGTCGCTTCGGGAAGTGTAGGGGTCACGGCTGCGGGTTTGCTGCTCGGAAAAACCTTGCCGCACGACTCGGAAATCCAGCAGATCCAGCTGTGCGAAACCATCTCCCTGACCAAACCCAAATCTATTTTTTTCCCTTTTTTTTGTCATGCTGGAGATGAACCTACGATATCGGGCATGCAAGGCGAGGGCTTTCCCACTGAGCTGCAACCCCAGCCTTTTAAAAATATTGATTGATTGATTGATTGATTGGTTGGTACTGGTGGTTGAACTCAGGGCCTTCCTAGGAGCTACAGCCCCAGCCCTTTATAAATTTTTATGTATTTATTTTTAATTTGAGACAGTTTTACTAAGTCACTAAATTACCCAGGCTGGTCTGGAACTTGCCATCTTCCTGCCTTAGCATCTGGCTTTTCATTTTTTGTTTTGAGACAGGGTCTGGCTAAATTGCTGAGGCTGGTCTTCAATTTGCAGTCCTCCTGCCTCAGCTTCCCGAGTAGCTGGGGTTACAGGGCTGTGCCACTGTGCCTGGCCAAATCCGAATTCATTGTTCACTCAAGTGAGTGCACGGTCCAGGCAGCCGCAGTGGAGACACACGTGGGGTGCTTAGGGTGCCCTCCTCGCTTCCCGCACAGCGGGGCCCTCCAGAGGCCAGGGCGGGAGCTGCCAGTGTGGAGGAGGGAGTCGCTGCAATCACGTTGGCTCACAGAGCGTCATCCCGCCTTCTCCTTCTGGCGACTTTGAGTCAGTCCCGGCCTTGGCTTCCCCGGCCACCGAGAGGAGGTGGCAGGACCTTCTCAGGCATGGTCCCAGCAGCAGCAGCAGCAGCATGAGCGTGCTGGAATGCCAGCTGCCAGCCGGCATGGGCGCCCTTACGGGGTTCCCTATTTCTAGGGGTGCTGCCAAGGCTTGGTGAAGTTGGGTGGTTGCACACACCTGTGTCTCACACTGCTGTCCCCTTTCTGGCCTCCAAGGTGCTCTATGGGGTCCTGGCTGCCCAGGATGTGGTGAAGGCCTGGGGTCCCCCGTAGAGGAGGTTGAGGGTTTCCTCCTTGGGCAGCTGGAGCCTTTCCTACAACTGTGGCTTTGGAACTCACGGCCCAGCCTGATCTTAGTGACAAAGGGGTTAATGTGTCCAGGGCCTGGGAGAGGGAGAAGGGCTGGGACAGCCTAGTGGTCCACTCTCTGTCACTCGCAGTTTCCCAGGCAACAGCCCCCAGGGGTCTCCTCTGGCAGGGCGGCAGGGGCGGGCATCTTCCCACAGTGGCTTCGTGGGGTGGGGGCTGTGGCTGCCCCTTGTCCTTCCTGCCCACGATTATTGACCAGGGGCTGGCCTGGGAGGTCAGTGGGGGGCTCCTCTGGGCTGGGGACAGAGCCTCCATTGTCTGCGCTGGGCTCTCGCCATTGACTAAGGCTCACTGCCTCTGCCCAGGGAGGAGGGCCCTCCCCTGGGAGCCTCCCCGCTTCCCTGCAAAGAGGAAAGGACGCTGGAGCCACCCCCGCCTTGGGAAGCCCCAGCGTGGCCCAGTGCCTGGTGGGGGAGGGGAGGGTGGAGCTGGGCCCTGCGGTCACCTTGGTCCCCTCGGCTAGTTCTGCAGCTCCGTCACCTGCATCATCAGCTCCTGCACCTGCCCGAGGGTCCTGCCCTCTCCCAGGGCCACCATGCTCTGTAGCTGCAGGGCCTTGGGGATTCCCTGGGAGCCTGCCTGCCTTGAGTCTCCGCCAGTGGCCTTGGCTCTGAAGGTCACGTGGCAAGGAGCGGTGGGTCCTCTCTCTCCGGCTGAGCTCCCATACTTCCTGCTCCAGCCCCAGGTCATTTGCATCTGTTTCTCCTCCCCCTGGGCCTTGGCTTCTGGACAGGGACAGGGCCGAGGCCGCTGGGAGGGCTGAGGTCCCACACCTGCCCCTTCGTCCACCCCGGGTCCGGTCCCTCTTCATGAGAAGCCCAGTGCTCCCTGGTGAAGGAGACCCTTGTGACAGGGGTGTGTCCCCAACCCTGTGTGTGCCACCATCACCTGTGCCCTTGGAAATTTGTTTCTGGGCCCACGACCAAGCGCACCCCTGGATCAGAACCTGTAAAACTGGGCCTGGGATGCAATTTTTTTTTTTTTTTTTTAAAGCTCTACATCCAGGCTTGGGAACCACCATGTGAAATGGGTTGAAATGAGAGGAGCCAGTGTTTCACAGAGGAGAAACTGGGCTTAGGCTTGGGTTTTGAAGGTTGAGTAGGAGTTTGCTTACTTTTTTGGGAGGGACTGCCACTTGGAGGGAACAAAGAGTCTGAGCAAAGGCCCAGTGAGGGGCAGAATTTCAGATTAGGTTGGGAGCTGCTGACTCTGGAGAGGTCAGGAAGGAGGCGAATCCTGGAGGTTGCTACTTGGGACCTGGGCTTCATGCTGAAGTGGGTGAGGAAGGGTTTGAAGCAAGAGAGTGATGAGGGCAGTTGGTGGAAGTTGGTGAGGATCCAAGGTGGGGGACACGTTGGCCAAGTGAAGGTGTGATGACACCCAGAAGCCAGGGGCTGTCAGGGGACACGGGTGCATAGGGGTGCTCAGGTCCTGAAAAGTCCAAGCACCCAACCCCTGCTTCTTTTCTGGCTGGCGTTCCGCCCTCGGGAGGGTGCTCGAGCCATAGCCCGCTCTTGCCTGGACTGCCGCCCCCTGGGCACTTGCTGGCCAGCCTCCCCTTCCTCAAATGTCTGGGACCACATGTGCCGCCTTCCTGCCTTTCGAGTGCCCCCCTGCATTTCTCTCGACTGGGGTCAGTGGAGGGAGGAGGGACGCCCCCTGCTGGGGTTGGGGTGCAGGATGCAGATGCAGGCTGGAGGGGGGTGGGGTTTCCCTGGGGCCTGCAAGTGCCTGGACCCTGAGCTCCAGAGGGTGGGAGGGAGCCCTGGACAGACTGATAGTGCTTGGAGTTAGCAGAGCTGGGGAGGCAGTGGCTGTGGAGCGGGCAGCCTGGGGTGTGGGGTTGGGGTGGGGTGGAGTGGGAGGTGTCAGTGTGGGGCTGCCGGGGCTGCGTCCCCAGCATGGAGCTGAGCTTGTCCCTGCACACCTGCAGCACGGCCTCCCCTGCTCTCCTCCACCCCTTCCTGCCTGCGCATCGCCCACAGGAGAGGTGCTATCCTCACCCTGCACTGTGCAGTGGGCAGAGAACCGTTCTGGGAGAAGAAACTGCATAACCTTCTTGTTTGAGGCCAGCTTGGTCAGTGTCACTGTCACCATAGTGGCTACTGTGCACCCAGAACACGTGTCATGCTGGGTAGTGTGAACCCAGTCGCCTGATGGGTCTTGCTAGCGTGCAGGATATCAAGTCGCTGGAGGAAGGGCGTCCCTGTTGCTGATGGCTCAGCTGAGCGGGGAGTTGGGCTCAGACCTGTCTTGGCCACGAATCCCTTCCTTCTAATGGGTCACAGTGCCTCAGGCAAGGCCCTTCCCCTCCCCTGACTCAGTGTCCACATCTGCAGAGCCAGAGCAGCAGCACCTCCGGGAGCTGCCTCCAGCATGTCCTGAGGCTCTGCTATCTGTTCTGTCTTTTAAAATGCAGGGTTGGTTGAGTCCCCAATACTGCAAACAGAACAACAAAACAGAACAGTCTGGATGTTTATTTTCGCTGAGGAGGATCCGGGAAATTCAGAAAGGAAAAGGCAAAGGAAAATCCCTTGCAACCTGCTGCCAGCGTGAATGTCAATGTCTTTCTTAGTGTGTTCCTGCCGGCCCTTTTCCTCTAACACAGCTGGGACACAGGACTGGCCGGACTTCTGTGCTTGCCAGACCATCTTTATTTATTTATTTTTTGAGACAAGGTCTCACTACTCAGTCTAGGCTGGCCTTGAACTTGCACTCCTCCTGCCTCAGCCTCCTGAGTGCTGGGATTCTAAGTGTGCACTACTGCACCCCATTCACCTTTGGTTTTGTGAGCTCTTCTTCACCAGGGCCTCTTTTGCTGAACACTCTGGTAGGGAAGGTTTGGGCCACTCTTCGGGGAGAGGCCCTGTTCCAGGGCATCACTACCCCATTCTCCAGGTGCCAGCTCCCAACTTCAAACCTTCCCGGGAAGCCTTAAAACATCAGGCAAACAGCCGAGCAGCCCTCCTTGCTTCTGGTGTCTTCACACGCATTACCCCATGGTCACCTGGGCTGGTGTGGATGCAATGCCCACCTTGCAGTAGCAGAGCCTGAGACTGTGGGCAGCAAGGACAGGCCTGGCCCGGCTTGCAGAGGGACCCCATGGTCCCAGGCCAAAGTCCTAGGCTCCTGGAGTCCTTTAAACTCCTGGAGTACGGAATCTTGATACAGGATCCTGCTTGCTTTTTCTCATTTTGATGGCGATGGTGCAAGAATGGCCACTGTGGCGCTGGCCCCACCCGCCCAAGGCTTTGTGGCTGAGCTCAGGCATCCTGCAGGGACCTCTGTGGGGCAGGTGACAGGATCCCCACTTCCCGAGTGCTAACCCTCTTTTTTATGTCTTCCAGCAGTACTGGGGATTGAACTCAAAGCCTTCCCACAGAACTGCACCCCCAGCCCACTTTTTATTTTGAAACAGGGTCTTGCAAATCTGCTAAATTGCTCAGGCTGAGCTCGAATGTGTGATCTTTCTGCCTCAGTCTCCCAAAGTGCTGGGAGTACAGGCCTGCACCACGAGGCCCTGCAGGATCCCTGTTTTATTTTATTTTATTTTATTTTATTTTATTTTATTTTATTTTATTTTATTTTTTGGGCACACCGGGGATTGAACTCACAATCTCGTGCCTGCCTGACAGGTGCGTAAGCCACTGAGCCAAACTCCTGGCCCTGGTTTTTTGAGGCCGGGTCGCACTGTGTAGCTCAGCTTGGCCTTGAGCTTGCGTTGTGGCCCAAGCTGGCCTTGAACTCACAACGCTCCTCGTACCTCAGCCTCCCGAGTGCTGGGATTAAAGGCGTGCGCCACCACGCCCGGCTAGGATCCCCATTTTACAGATAGGGACATCGAGGCTCAGCTCAGCTCAACTGCCAGTGGGGGAGGGGACTTCAGCCTGGGACCTTGACTACCAAGGAGGAGCTGTTACCGTCACAGCCACGTCCTGCGTGTGCAGTGGGGTGAGGACGGTTAAAGGCAGCCACAGGCCGGCACATCCAGGGATCCTTCTGAGAGCTTTACGTGTTTGTCCTCTGAATTTATGGGCCCACGAGGTTCTGAGCGGGTGGCAATGGCTGCTCCCTCACCCACGCCTTTCCGAGGTGTGTGGCGTGTATGCAAAGCAGCAGCCAGAGGCGTGTGTATGTGATCAAGGCTCACTGCCCAGTGTCCTTGCCCTGGGGACCTGAGAGTCCCGGATTAACCTGTAGCAGACACCTCCCAGATCCCAGGCCCAAGGTCCAGGATGCACTGTGATCTGGATGTTGAATTCCTGTGCTGAAGAATTCTTCTGAGGCGAGTTCTTGTGTTGTCACCTGGTCCCCTTGTCTCTGTGACTTGAGCAAATCCTTAGCTCTCAGAGCCTCTATTTCTCCATCTGTAAAGTGGGAATGTTGCAAAAATGAGCTTCAGGCTCTATGAGTGTTTGTGCACCTCCACCCCCATCTGGGGACAGCCTGAGGCCTGCAGCGGGAGGGATGCTGGGCTTCTTGGCCTGGGAAGGGGGAATCCCAGATTTTGGCTGCAGGGCGGAGTGGCAGCCTCTTTGGGCATCATCATCATCTGTGTTTAGGGAGCAGTTTGCCCAAGAGGCTGGGCTGGATGCCCCCGCTTTTCCTTCTGTGAATGGGCGCACATCTCCCTGCCGCTCCTGTCAGAGCCTGTGGGCCCAGTGCCTGCAGAGGAAGGCCGAGTGGACCCCGGGGGTTATGCAGACCATGGGGGGCCCCTCGCAGGAGGACCACCATGGACCGTGGTCTCATCTTCCACCTGCAAAGGGCTTCGCCGATGCTTCCGGTTGCTCCCAGGCCCTCTGCCGAAGGTAAGGGTAGAGCCCCGGGTGCTTTCGGCGCACGTCTGAAAGGCACAGCCGCATGCTAGGGAGAGCCGCCTCGGATCCTGGGTCCAGGAGCGAGCCCTTCGGGCCTCCGGTCCATCTGCTCCAGGCCCCAGCGTGGATGGTGTCCAGGCTCATTGTTGATAATGCCCAATAACTAAACAGCCTTGTGTGGTAGACAGAGGTGACGTAAACAATGGTCCATCCCACTGCTGAAAACTGTGAGGCTGATGTCCATGCAGCATTCTGAAATTGTCACTGGGATTTAAGTAAAAAAAGCTGTTACAAAGCTGGGCAACGCAGCACACTCCTAGCACTTGGGAGACTGAGGCAGGAGGATCGCTGTTAGTTCGAGGACAGTCTCAGCTATACAGCGAGTTCAAAGCCAGCCTGAACTGCATAGCAAATGAGACCCGGTCTCCTCAAAAACACTCCCAAAATAAAACTACTACAGGATGGAGGCCTCTTTCTAAATACATGAGGTTGGCCCATTCAGCAGTCACTTATCTGATAGGGACTGTGTTCCAAGACAGCCCCAGAAGTGCCTGAAGCCACTGATAGTCCCAGGCCCTGGAGGTACCCTGTGTACACACTTTGGTAGTTTAATTTATAACTTAGGCACAGTAACAGTTGAACAGCACTAAGTCATGATGAAATAGCAGTTTGAACAGTATACTGTAATAGGAGTCGTGTGACCTGGTCTCTCCCTGGCTCTCATGATCTCGTACCGTGCTATGCTCACCTTTCTTACAAAGATGTTAGGTTGGTACGAAGTAGGCATGACCAGGTGAGGTGAGAGGAGGGACAGATTTGGGTTGATAGCATCAGGCTGCTGTGGGTGGGAGGTTTGTGGGTCCAGGGTGGTACCCGCTGACCAGAGTGATGGGCAAGCTGGTAAATAACATGGGGGTGGTGGTCCTGGAAGGAGTCTTTTTTCTTTTCTTTTCTTTTCTTTTTTTCCCTCACTATGTAGTCCAGGCTGGCCTAAACTCACTGTGCAGCCCATACTGGCTTCGAACTCACAGTGATCTTCCTGCCTCAGCCTCCCAAGTGCTGAGATTACAGGCGTCTGGGGTGCAATGGAGACTTTTGACCACACACTCTGTATTGTGTGAATTTTGGAAAGTACTAGGACATCAGTACCTTAACAAGCATAGATTCTGGAGCTGTGGGGCCCTAGTTTGACCCCTTCCGAGCTGTGTGATTTTGGGCCTCATTTTCTAATGTGTAGTTTGGGTTGATTTATGTTCACGGTAGGGTGATGGCTGAGAGGAGGTGGCACTCTGTGAAATATTTGCTGCTGCTAATATTCCCATTTGCATGCATTCCATATTTGGTGAGCTGGGATAAGGGCTGTGGAGTGGGGAGGGAAATGGGGACCCCCGGCTACCGGTAGCAGAGCGGCCTGGACTGGACCGCTTGCTGCCCTCCTCCTCTGCAGGGACCTGGGGGGACAGCCCTCCGCTCTGTCAGTGCGAGCTTTGTTCACTGCTTGCTGGGGCACATCTGGCAGGGTTGCCTGAGCCCCCGAAGCCCACTGAGGCACAGGCCTCTGACACGTGCACTCCCCCGAGGGGCCGCGGTGGGGCAGGAACATCTGCAGAGCCCGAGCCTTTCGGATTCTGCCGTCTTGTGCCACCCGCACCTCTGTGGCCCTTTCCTTCCTTCACTCATGTGTCAAGGTCTGCGGCCTCTGGCCAGCTGGCCAGCCCCGTGGGGCAGGACGATGAGACCAAGAGAGGGTGGCCTTCAGTGGGGCCACAGGCGGGGCCCAGGCAGCAGGAGGAGGAAGTGCCCAGACACTCCTGTGTCGGTCCAGGGGACCCGGCTTCTGTAGCCTGGGCGCCTGGGTGCCCACACATCCCTTAAGCCAGAGGGGACAGGGAGGGACCCTCCTAGCTGGACTGCATGCTCCTGCAGGCCCCTTGGCACTGGGCAGAGGAAGGTTGGTGGTGGCAGCGGCTTTTGGGTTAATGATTTATACTGGTGGAGGCTGGGTTCGTTCTGGGGCTGCCCTGTGACCCAGGAGCTGCTGGAAAGAGTTGCCTGGTAGAGCGCACATGTTGGGAGCCAGGGACCCTCTCCACTGCCGAAACCCGGCTCCATCTAACTGCTTCCTGGGCTTTTTCTACAGGCGAGCGGTGGGCACGGCACTGGCCTGAGCTGGACCGTGTCTGATGGCTTCCTCCAACCCGCCTGCACAGCCTGCCATAGGTACGTACCCGGGCCCCGCCTGCCGTCCCTCCCCACGACGGCCCCGAGGGGCTGGACTGCATGCTGACCCAGGGGCCAGTCCCCGCTCTCCTGGTCACTCGTCCTGTGCCTGTCCACCCCCTCTGCCTCAGTCTTCTTGTCTGCAAAGTGGAAATCATCTCTCCCTCTCAGAGCAGGCGCCCGGGCAGGCACTCCTACGTTACCTGTGCCTGTCCGATGACCTGCAGAGGTGGACAGTTTGGGGTCTGGGGTCAAGGTGCACCTGGGGCTGAAGTTGTAAGTCAAGGGTGGGGAGCCAGGGTTGGGGAAAGGACCAGGCCATAAGGTCAGCCTAAGAGTTGCCAGATTTAGGGAGAAAAACAGAGGCAGAAAAAGCCCCTACTTATACTGACAAAGTTATTCATTGTTGATCTGAAATTCAGTCCAGTGTCCTGTATTTTATTTGGCAGCCCCAGCAGTGGCCTCAGTTCCTGCCAGTGGCATCTGGGCCCTGCCCGGAGGAACTGGACCCCAGATTATTTCACCCACCAGCCTGGCTTCCTGTTCTTGTGCCCTCTCTTTCCCCATCGGAGAGGGAGGATAACAGAGGGGTCACAAACATGAATTTGTCACCTGCCCCATCTGGGTGTGGATCCCGACCCTGCCACTCACACTGTGAGCTTAGCTGAGTGGCGTGGTGTCCCATGGCCCAGTGTCACCAGTGATAAACATGTGGTAATAACGACTCGCTCTCCTTGTTGTCTTGAGGTTTAAATACAGGTCAGGCTCTGGCAGGGGGTAATCAATGGCTCCATGGATGGGAGCTGGGGTGTCATTGCAGGGCGTCAGCAGGACAAACCGTGGGTGCCATTCCCTGACCTGGGCAGGGCCAGGTGACAGTCTCGTCCACCCTGAGCATTCGAGTCAGCTTTAGCCCACGGTGGCTTCCTGGGATCCCTGCCTCCGGGGCTCACTGGGCGAGCTATCCTAAGGCCTGGGCACCCCCGGGGGTGTTGGAGGCATGAGTGGCCAGCTTCCACTGTGCCACCTGCTCGGACAGCACCGAGGGGCTCAGCTTGGCTCCCAGTTACCCTGGGCTGGGTCCCTGATCTTTCTGATAAGGTGCGGCGTCTGCCTGGAGGAGGACGAGGACAGTCAGCTGGGAGGGGGGCCTGGGGACAAGCACATCTCCTGCTGTGCCCCGGACATGGGGTCCCAGGATGGCCCCCTGTGGCCAGGCTGTTGGAGTCACCCCGTTCCCTCTCTCCTCCCCTCCAAGAGTGTGCATGTGGAAAACTTGTAGTGGAGCCGGTGCGTGTGCTCAGCACACATCACATGAGTGTCTTTGCTCCAGCTCCGCCTAACACCACTGGCGCGTGCAGCTGGGGGATGCACCCCATCCTGTGCTCCCATTCTTTTGTCTCACCAAGCACAGTCGGGTTCCAGAGGAGAGGATCCCCCAGCCACCGGCTCAGTGGTGACCTCTGCCCCTGGTGTGTGTCTGGAGCCCCCCACTTGTTCCTGCTGTCATCCAGGCTGGTGCCTGAGCCTCACCCGATCATGGCAGACTTTTCTCCTCCTGCCGGGGAGTTGGCACCAGACTTTTCCCGAAGCCAGTGAGCACTGACTGTCTCCTCCCAGCGCGGTTTCTGTTGCGTGTTTGAAGTTTGCCTCTGCCATGTCAGCCTCCCTGGCCTGCAGTGGGCTCGGGACACCCGGGCCTTGACCCTGAAGCTATCAGCAGTTGCTGATTCACAGAGGCAGGGGTGGCGTCAGTGGGTGAGCTGAGGCTCTTTGCTCTTAAAGGGAGGCCTCCCAGAGTCCCTGACTCCTCCTGGGAGTACAGGGTGGCTGGGATGGTCCATCCCACCCGGGGACAGGGCAGGCTCTGACAACAGTGACAGGGGTCATGAGGATGATGATCGAATGACAGTAATAATCAGTGGCATCATCGTCCTAAGAGTAGCTCCCAGCTGGGTGTGGTGGCACATGACTGTCATCCCTGCAAGGGGAAAACAAGACCTCATGCCATGCGCACGCTCTGTGTAACCGGCGTGGACGTACCAAAAGCAGTGTCAAGATGATACCAAGTGAAGCTGGGTGTTGTCTTGTACAGCTTAATCCCAGCACCCCCAGAAGCCTTTTGATCCAGATCAAATCTGGATCTCAGAGTAGAGCCCAGCCGGGGCAGATTAGTGAGTTAACGAGACCTGTCTCAAAGCAAAAATGGTTTAGGGACCTAATTCAGCATGAAGGCTCAGTACTGGGTTCTATCCCCGTACTGAAAACAATCATACCAAATGTGACTTTATTCATATTATTATAGAATTTAAAAAATGTCTAAAATAATTCAATACCAAATGTATTTTATCGTTGTTGTAGTAACACATACTATTACACAATATTTTAAAATGCCTGAAATAAGCAATCCGCACACAAACTGCAAGGCTGACTGCCTAATTAATCTCGTGAGGCACTGCTCGGCTTGTGATTAGAAAACCATGACCCCAGCTTCCCTGCCAGCCCCTGTATTTCCTTTGTTAACTTGTCGCTGTGGGGCAGAGGGTCAAAAGGTTCAAGCCCCTTCTGGGCTCCATGGGCAGCGCTCAGTATTTCTGGCTGGAGCGCTGGTGGGCGCCCACGGGTCGGTCCTGCCTCAGATGCTGGGAGCGAGGGCTGGGCGGAGGGTGAGGGCGGCGAGGGCGTCACCGCTCTGTGGGATGGCAGAGAGGCTGGGCCTGCTGTGCTCTTCTGGACAGGGAATTCATTCATTCGCTCACTCCTTTCACAAAAGCTGCTGAGTCCCTGCCATGGGACAGTACAGGGGGACAGACAGTGGGGACGGGAAGGGGGACATCCTCTGTTCTGGGAGATCTGAGATCAGGAGGGGAGTGCACGCAAGACAGAGAGAGAATGCGGAGGAGGCAAGGACAGCGCCAAGCAGGGCCTGCTGTGTTAGGGCGCTCGAGTTGAGCTTTGGAGGAGGAGGAGGAGGAGGACAGGGCCGTGAAGGGGTCTCTAAGGGGGAGCACAGGGAGTGCGCGAGGCCCTGCCTGTGGGCTCCGTGCTGGGAGCTCAGGCAGCCCGGGCAGCTGCCTTCCTGCCACATCGCTTGCCGGCTAAAGTGCCTCATGCAGGACGTGCCTGCCGGAGCTCACCTGTACCAACGCAAAAGCACACGAGACACCCACGGGAAGGTGTGTGCCTGCATGCGCACCTGCATTTAAAAAGTCTGCTTGCTCACGGAGCAGGGAGATGGGAAACAGAGGAGAAAACACACGCGTTCAGGTGCAGAGGCCGCATGCTTGTCCCGGGAGCTTGCTTCCTCCTCTCCGGCCACTGCCGCCTGCTCAGACGCCTGACGCAGCCCCCTGTGCACTTCAGGAGCACAGCAGGGCCCTTGGGCTTGCGTGTGACTTTAACCTTGTCCCTAAGAGCTGCTCCCATTCCCTGCTCAGATGCAGCGCCCGCCTCCCTGACCACAAAGCCGGCCCTGTAGCCCGCTACACCCTCCTTTCCTGCAGGAGATCCGCTGGTCCCTGCAGCACCAGGCCCTCACCCCGAGGCGGAGGAGGACCCCGGAGAGGCCTTTGAGTTTGACGACAGTGATGACGAAGAGGATACCAGCACAGGCCTGGGTGACCCCCACCTTGCCCCAGAGAGGCACGACGACCCTCCTCTAATCCACTTTGACTCCGCTCCCGGCTCGGGTAAGCTCTTGTTGCACGTCTAGTTCAGGTCCGTGTTCCAAGCGTCTGGGGCTACAGGGCTGCCGGCAGTGTGGGCTCCTGGGGAGACCTGCTGGCCCCACTGCTGTCCTTAGAAGGCCGGAAGGAGAACAGGGGAAGAAGCCAGAATCCGCGCTTCCCAATCCACGCTTCCCTTGGGAATGGAGATTCCTAGCATTCCTGCAACATCTGGCGCACTCTGGCAAGCTGTAAATGAGAGCGCTTGGCCGGGTTTTGCTGTGGAGACAGTTGCTGCCCGGAGCTCTTCTCTGAGTCCCTTCTGGCTTCTCCCCCAGAGCATCTACCCCAGCCCGAGGAGCAGCCTCTTGCGGTCCCCTCTCCCCTCTCCCATCTGCTTGGGGAGACAGAGGTGGGGGTGGGTGGGAGGCCCCTATGACGCTGGCTTCGATGGTGACTGCTGGGCTCTTAGATTCTGTCATCTGGGAGAGGCTCTGGGGACCGGACCAGCCGGAACTTCCTGCAGGCTCTGCTCGGAGGAACTGGGGGTGGGAGAGGCTGGGCTGGAGGGCTGGGTTCTGCAAGGCTGGGTTCTGCAGGGCCGGGTTCTGGCCGGGGCTGGGAAGTGGGCTGCAAGGTTGGGGCGGGGCAGCGCAGGTAGGGCAGGTAAGGAGTTTAATCACTAGGTGGGGGCGGGAACCCAGCAGGCAGACACCCGGGCCCTGTCCCTGGCTCCCAGGAGGCGGGAGGGGGCGGGAATAGGCCGGGTCCTCAGGCCAAGCCTCCTGCCTTACAGTGGCTCCCTCTCCTTCTCTCCCGCAGACCCGGACCCAGCGACTGTACCGCCCCAGACAGAGTAAGTGCACTGATTCTTTGCCTTGTAGATGGGAGAAGAGAAGAGACCGGCAAGGGTGTGGGGTGGGTGGGGCCGAGGAAGAGCCTTTGGAAGGAGGCCCTTCTCGGGCAGGACAGGACAAGGCCAGTCCCTGACATGGATGTGGCCCCTTCCGGGGCAGCCCTGGCCCCAGCCCTCCCCCTGCTCCTTGCTAGCTGCCTGGCCTTGGTGGAGTCCCAGAACTCACTGCAGGTGTCCTCCTGTGTCTTTATGAAGTGGAAACAATGATGGGGCCACACCTGGGGCTGTCATGGAGAACCAAGTGGCTGCCTGATGTTGTTTCGCCAGCCACTCCATTCCCATTCTTATTTTTGTTTTTATTTTGTTTATTTTATTTTTTTTTTGAGACAGAGTTTTGCTATGTAGTTAGGTTGGCCTTGAACTTGCTACGTAACCCAGGGTGATTCGTGGTGATTCTCCTGCCTCAGCCTCCCACGTATTGGAATGGCAGGCTTGCACCACCACACCTGGCTCCCTAGTCGCATTCTGGTGACTCGTTGTTGGGGTCTCTGTTCTTCTGTCCCTGTGCAGCCTCATGGTTAAGAGCCAGGAAGCTGGGTGCCTGCATCCTAACCTTGGCTCAATGTGCACCAAACAAGGACACGGTGTGTATGTCAGAGTCCCCCTGGACTCTGGTATTCTTATCTGTAAAATGGACCAGTGATGGTCCCCTGAGCGTGTGTAGCTTCACTGCAGACATTAATTAGAACAGTTGCTTTTTTTTCCTAACTGGTACTGGGAACTACTACCAGGTGCTTTTAAAATTTTTCCTTTTCCTTTCTTTAAACCAGGATCTCACTATGTACTCTGTGCTGGCCTTGAACTCTTGCTGATCCTCCTGTCTCAGCCTCCTGAGTGCTGGGATTACAGGCATATACCCATCACCCCTGGCTCTGTTTTTTACTTTGAGACAAGGTCTTGCTAAGTCACTACGTTGCCCAGGCTGGACTCCTGCTTCTTATGCTCCTCCTGCCTCAGCCTCCCAGAGTGCTGGGATCATAGGCACCAGCGTACCTGGCTAGGACAGTTGCTTTGCATCCCAGCTCCTCTGTGTTCTTCATGCTCCCGGTTGGAAGCTGAGGCCTCTCTGTGCTGGTGCCCAGAGCCTCTCCAGCGTAGCAGGGAGTCTCGTGCCCAGGTTAACAGCCAGGGGCATGAGGGGCCAGTTGAAAGCCTGGCTGGCCAGGCAGGGGCAGGGGTCTGGGCGCCTGCCTGTCTCCCTGGGAGGAGCTGGGCCCCGGGCTAATTCTCAGGCCAGCCCTGGGCCCTGCAGGGGTGGAAGTCCTCTCAGTGCTCATTTGGCGCCCAGAGTGGGTGGACCCTGGGAGGGTTTCTGCCAGGCTGCTACCCTGTAATTAGGTCCAGCATTAGGGCCACCTCTCCCCCTGGTGGGGGAGCTTGCACCAGCTGGGGAGCTCTCCATGACAGGGTCTCTTCGCAGTGGGATGGGGCAGCCAGGGGGCCACGAGGTCCCTGAGTGAGGACACCCCCACCCTGGGAGGGCTGGCTCCTCGGGCTGCGCTCTTTGCCCACCCTCCCAGGGACTCAGGTTTCCCTCCCTGCCTGGCTTCTCTCTGCCTGTGATCCTGCTGCATCCTGGTGACCTGGCTCCGGAGCTCGGCCTCAGCGACTCTGCAGCCAGATCAAGTGTCAGGTTGGCGCCGGATGTCACGCTGGGGCCGAGCGATCCAGTGGTCCCCTGAGCTGTTGCATACTGTGATGTTTTTCCGTCACCCCTTTGCTTAGCGTGGTTAGGAGTGGGCCGAGGTCCAGGCAGGGAGGGGACTGGGCTCTGTCTTTAACCCTCTGCCCGCCTCCCCGCACACTGCTTCTCATCCCAAACCACCTCTGGAGCTGCCCAGTTCTGGGACACCCTCTGGGTGACTGTCACTGGCTGTGTGGCGTTGGGCTGCCTGAGAGCCTCTCTGTGCCCCAGTTTCCTCATCTGTTAGGCGGAAGCGTTTGTGAGGTGTCAGAGGTGTCACGACCGTGTTGAATCAGTGTCACTTCTGAGTGTGCTACCTGGGCAACGGCTTTCACTGTCACTTACGGGACCCTGTTCACGGGACATGTGCCCCACTAGGATCTGGGTTAGGACAGGAGCCTAGGAGGCCCGTGAACTCACCCACGGGCGTGACTTCATGCACACAGGTGCCGCCGCCTCCCGCCTCCTGCCCGCTGCTCGCAGCCTCATTCCTGCCTCCCTGTCTCTGTTGACGGAGGTTGCAGCTGCTCCTATGGTTGGTGATTTTCCACCCCAGGACCCTGTGCGAGTGAATCTGTCCCGGTCACTTTCCTCCTCCCCACCCTCCCAGACCTGGCCTCCCTCTCCTGAGGCCCCTGATGAAGTAGTCAGAAGCCTGCTGAGATCCGCAGGGCTTTAGTGTCAAAGCGATCTCACCCCCTGCCCGATGCCCAGCTGGGGAGGAGGGAGGCAGGGCCGGCCTTGCCCTCTTCTCGGTGGCTGAGCGCAGCCCTGGGCTGTGAGCTGCCAGGCTGGAGTGCAGCTGGCCACCAGAGAAGGCTGGCAGTGGTCCTCTGTTCCCTGAGGAGCTGGCTTCAGGTCTGGCAAGTTGCTTGCTGTCCCTGGCCTCTTTTTCTCTTCTGTCTCTCTCCCTCGCTCCCTCTCTCTCTTTTGGTTTTTTCAGGTGCTCTCATTATGTAGCCCAGGCTATCCTCAAACATACAAGTGATTCTCTTGCCTCAGCCTCCCAAGTGCTGGGATTATAGATGTGCGCTACATACCCAACTTCCAGTCTGTCTTTCTAAGCAGTGAAATAGGGATGGTCTGCCTCCTCTCTCTCTTCTTTTTTTTTTTTTTTTGTGGCACCGGGGATTGAACTCACAACCTCGCACCTGCCAGGCAGGTGCTTAAGCCACTGAGCCAAACTCCCGGCCCCCGCTTCCTCTCTTGCAGGGCTCTGAGTGGAGATTCCAGACCTGGGGCTTTGCCTGGCTGGCCCATACCACCTCCTCCAGCAACCTTCTCTGCCACTGTTAGGCTCTGTCCCCCGGGAGTTAGACTGGGCTCTAGTGGGCATTCACCCCCTCACTGTGCCCATAGGCAGCCTCCCCCACTCCACACCTGCATTTCCTGTCTTCACGGCAAGATCACATGAGCCTGGCGAGTGGCACTAGGGAGAGCTCAGGCTGCTGGGCAGCTGCATGGA
>RJWM01021849.1:0-34607 GCA_004363535.1 Dasyprocta punctata
GAGGCCGGCTTGGGCTACAACGTGGCGCAAGGCCAACCTGAGCTACATAGTGCGACCCTGCCTCAAAAAACCAGGGCTGGGAGTTTGGCTCAGTGGCTTAAGCGCCTGCCCTGGCAGGCGCAAGGCTGTGAGTTCAATCCCCGGTGCCGCAAAAAAAAAAAAAAAAAAAAAAAAAAAAAAAAAAAAAAAAAAAAAAAAAAAAACTTCGGTGAGACAGAATTTCACATCTATCATGTTGGCAAATTGCAAAAACTCTAAAAATGAATCAATCATTGGCAAGGCGGCCATATAAATGGTTATACTGATTTGAAGATCAGGCAAAGCAGAGAGACCATCAATGTTTATTTCCTATTTTATCAAGCCTAAGAGGATACTGATTACAAGATGCATCATTACTTTTTATGCCAATGAGAATAAACTTCCAAATACTTGTAAGACACTGTAACTCTAAAAATGTTAAAATGAAAAAGGTATATCTCAGACCATATGAAATATAGTAATAAAAAATTAGAAATAATTTAAATGTTCATTCATCATGGAAATGGCTCAATAAAATACACTATTATACTCATCCAGTGAAATCCATATAGCAGTTAAAAGGAATAGATCACAAAAAAAGATATCATTAAGTGAAAATAAGAAGATGCAGAATGATATACCACTCACATTTATCTCAAGTTGTCCTGGTGGGGTACTGGGAAAAGTTTTCAATTAGCAATAATCGCACCTCGGATAAACCTCATTGGCTATGATACTGCCACTGCGCAAAGCTTACCGTTCACATTTATGAACTCACACATACACAAGAAATCACATCAAACTTTTCAAAATTACGTTTTACGGTAGACAGGCTGCACTAAAACCCTTAATTTTCCCTACTTCCCCGAGTCCATGCCCTTTCCTAGCACTTGCCCAGACTGACTCTGGCTCGGGTGTGTGATTTGCTTGGGCCAATCAGGCAGGAGAAAGCTTAACAAAAGCAGAAACTTGAACAAATCCATAAGGCCCTGCCTTCCAGCTCCTCTCAGCCAGACAAAGAAAAATCCAGGAAA
Source organism: Dasyprocta punctata (assembly GCA_004363535.1). NCBI lineage: Eukaryota > Metazoa > Chordata > Mammalia > Rodentia > Dasyproctidae > Dasyprocta > Dasyprocta punctata. Next base: position 1,053 of record RJWM01021849.1, read on the forward strand.
TCTTAAGAACAGTATCTCACCTGCCTAAGGCAGCAGTGATTAAGCATAGCAAAGATGAACTTCTCCAAAATTCTGGCTGTGGCCTTTGACAAATGCCACTAAATGGAACCAGATGCATGGAAAACCCACCAAGTTTTTGAAGATGTTGCATAGCAAGTATCACCCCAGTCTGGGTTGAAATTGCTCCAATTGCAGAAAGGGCCTATGGGCAGAAAGAAGGCTGCGAAACTGCTGGGCGAATCTATTTTCCTTTCAAATGTGGCCAAGGAATGTGATGGAAAAGGAAAGACATCTCAGTGGGTGAAACCAAGGGTTCTACAAATAAAGGGCTAGAAAGCCAATTGCAATGAACCAGGATGGGTGCCAATCAAGAGACACGCACCATTCCTGAAGTAAGAATTATGGAAAAGTGAAGTCTTCCCAAAGGAAGGAAAGCTGGCAACACCTTCCCAGCTTGGTTTCATCCCAGCTATGGACAGTGATGGAGTGTACCTCCTGCTCCTCCCCTTTTCAGATGAGAGCTTCTATTGCAATGGTACCTCACTGCAAGGAGGTGTGGCCTATCTTTTTAGTTCTGGTCCCCAGGTTAAGAGACACTGCACCCCAGGAGCCACGCAGACCTGACATAGACACGAGATCCTAGATCCAAGCATTGTTGGTGTGACTGTGGATCATCTTTTGGGCATCCCAGCATGGGGGTCAGTATATTTTGCATGAGAGAGAGAGATGGTCAGTTGTGGCCAAAGCATGGATTACACTAAGTAGCTCGAGTGCGCTAACAGCCCCAAAGTTCCATGCCTGCGTGTGGCCATGCCTGCCAGTGGCGGCCTCTTGCCCTGCCTCTCAGTGTGGCTTGCTTTGGCCAGTTCGACAGTGGCAAAATTGGCCTAAAGGAATTCTTCACAAAGTAGTTGCATATCTCTTGCACCCTTGTGCTGAAAACATTCCCAGATTACCTTAACAGGAGGACATGACCGCCAAGAGCAGATGGGCACAGTTCCCCAACCCAGGCCATGTGGACCAACTACAGAGGCACAGTGAGCTGGCCCAAATCCGTTCAACTCCCCAGCCAGCGTCACAGACAACTGACGGTCATTTCAACCTCCTACGTTTGGGGTGCTACATGAAGAGATAGGATAGTATTCAGAGAGGACATTAGCCTTTGTTGTTTTCCTTTTTTTACAGGGATGATAAAGAAAAATTCATTAATTATCTGTGTGATTAAAGTTGATTTCGTCTTTATTTCACAGTGCTAGGGATCAAACCCAGCACCTTGTGCATGCTAGGCAAGCTGTCTACCACCGAGCTACACCCCCAGCCCAGGAACAGGTAACTCTTAACAGAGTAAACACAGGGCCAAGAGACTTGCAAAAACATGCTTAGCCTAATATTCAGACAAACGCAGATAAAAAGAACTGGAACTATTATCACTTATCAAATTGGCAGCAAAAAAAGAAGTTTGATAACATTAAATATTTATGAAGATATATGAAAATGGTACCCAAAAAAGTGCTAGAAGGAATATAAACTACAATAGCCATGCTGTATATATCCGAGTATTCTAAGATCAGTAATTTCAACTCTTAGTATCCATGCAGCACTAAAAACAACCCCAAAAAACTGTGTTTCCTTATCACACCTCCCATCAGACTAATATGTAACCCTCAAAATAAAAAACAATAGACACAAAGAGACATTTCATCAAAGAGAAGACACAGATGGCAGGAAGCGCATGAGAGACGTTCGGCTTCATTAACCATTAGGGGAATGCGAAGCCAGACCACAGAAGCCATCGCCACAGCCATTAGAACTGCAACATAAATGGTGACGATGCCAACTGCCTACCAGGATGTGAAGAAATTCTCTCATGGATTGCTGGTGGGCACGTAAAATCACACAGGCACTCTGGAAAAAAAGAGTTCCGCATTTCTTTAAAAACTAAATACCTACTCATCGTGTGACCAGTAATTGCAGCTGACCCAGTGATTTTCAATAAATAAAAAGTTATGACACTTGGGCATGATCATTCATTGCGGATTTCTTTATAGTAGCCAAACGCTGGAAGGAAAACCCTCCCTTAATGGATTAAATGGTCAGACACGCATAGCACGAACACTACCCATCAATTAAAGGTGGTAAACTATTAGGACACACAAGCACTTGGATGGTTCTCAGGGGCATTAAGCTGGGGGTGGGGAGAGCCAGTCTCAAAAGGTCACATATGGCACAATTCCACTAGTATTACGTTGTCCTGGGTCCCATCCCTACAATATACATTAATGCCATTTCCTGGTTTCAATGTGGTACTGTAATTACCTAAGATGTAACCATCAAGGAAAACCAGCAGGACTTCCAGATGCTATCTTTGTAACTTCTTGGTAATGTATATTTATTTCAAAATAGAAAGTTTTAAAATTATTAAATGAATTAAAAAATCAATACTAAATCATAACGTATAAGATTTTCAGTTTTCTAATTGTATAATAGTAGCATACATCACCAGAAATGCGCTGCTTGTGTTCTGGGGTCCCTGCTGGGCTGTGCGGTGCTCAGAACCCCCGTCCCCTCAGTCTCACTACCCGGAACCTCCCCGAGTAGCTTGCTGTACAGGAGCCTCTGGTGGCACCTCCCGGCCTCGCGAGATGCCAGCCCCAAAGTGATTCTGGCCTGACTGCAGGCAGCCAAAAGGGCCGCTCACCCCTCACACACTTCCCTGGCTGAGGAACCAGCCGCCCTCCTGCCTGCTGGGGCCTGACGTGAAAAGCCTGACCACATGGACAGCCTTGCTCAAGGTCCTCTCCAAGTTACCTCCCAGGCCAAGCCTCTGCCCTGGACCCGGGGCTCAGCAGTCAGGGAGAAGCGGTAGCACTGGGCTCCTCAGCCTCCGCATGCTTCACTGATGGAGGTAAAATCCACGCCTGACAGCACGGGAAACAACAGAGAGGAGAGGCGGCCTGCAGCATGGGGGAAGGTGTGGTCAGCTACTCCGCAGACAGAGGACTAATATCTAACACCTATAAAGAACTCAAAAAAACTAGACCCCTCCAAATGAAAGACTCAATCAAAAATAGGCACCTGAAACGGAGAAACACTTCTCAGAAAAAGTACAAATGGCCAATAAAATGGCCACATGAAAAAACGTTCAACATCACTGGCCGTCAGAGAAGCACAAATTAAAACAACACTGATATTTTACTCCAGAATGAAACAATCACCAAGAAATCAAATAATAACAAATCCTGGTGAGGCTGTGGGGGAAAGGGACCCTTCTCCATCTCTGGTGGGAACGTACGCTAGTACAGCCATGATGGAAACCAGTTCAGAGCCATCTGCAAACACTGAAAATAAAAATTTTCATTTGATCCAATTATTTCCCTTTTAGGCATCTTCCTGAAAGAACTAAAAAAAACAGACATCGTATTACAGTGACCTAGGCACACCCACGTTCACAGCAGCGCAGCTCATGATAGCTAAATACCAGGAACAGCCTGTATGTCCATCCACAGATAAAGAAAATACGGTTTTTACCCACAATGAAGTATTACTTGGCCAGAAAGAATAAGCTTGATTTGAGGGAAATGGATGCAACTTGAAAACATAATATTAAATGAAATAACCTAGACACAAAAGCTTAAACACCACATGGTGTGTCATGTGAGCAATCCAAAGAATAAAATAGAGAGAGGCAAACGGATCGCCACACGTGTGAGGCCAGCCTAGGCTGGTAGTGAGTGAGTTCCAGGTAAACTGAACTATAGAGCAAGACAATGTCTCAGAAAACGAAAAGCTAAATAAAGTACAGAGCAAAGCAAAAGATAAAAGGAAACAGGAAGAAAGATCTTTTATGAGTAGGAAGGGGAGCAGAAGGAGGGGAAGGAGGAGGTGGGGGGACATAGAAATAGTTAAGACGTGTTCTGTGCATATACCGACCGCCCACCATGAATGCCATCTTTGCGTGTCACAAACATGAACTAAAAGAAAAAACAAAAATGTGGGAAAGGAGATGTAGAGACAGAGAGAGGGAAAAATGAGGGGAAGGGAAGGGGATTAAAAAGAATTAAGATATATTAAGCACATGTATCTACTCACTAATGTATACAAACATGTTTGTATACTGCAAAGATGCACTAATAAAATACTTTTTTAATTTTTAAAAATAAAATCCTTCCCCGAAAGGCCCAGTTCCCTTTGAAGACGCTCATCAGCTCCTGTTCATTTTCTTTATTCCAGTTCATCCCTGATTCTGTCACCTAAATCGATTTTTCCGGAAATTGCAGGTATTAGCTGAACCTCCGCCCTACCCTCTCCCTCCGCTGGCTGGAGAGACGTGACGGCCTGGTGTGCCTGCTTGCAGGCCTGCGTGCGGCACGAGGGTGAAATCTAATTATCCCATATCAGACATAAACCTCAAAGGCGTTTCTGACTTGGTCATCTAAGCTCCCCTGGTTTTCAGGTTCTAGGTTCTGGGAACATAGTTTTACTGACCTTTAAGAGAAAGAAGCTGGGGTCTCTCCCTGCAACCCCAGACATCCTCCATCCGGGCATCATCACTAATCTCTAAATGTGCTCAGGTATCCGCACACAGGCCTGAGCTTTGCGGGGGAGGCAGAGCAGGCGTGAGGAGTTCACAGACTGGGAAAGATACCAGCTGGAGAGACTTCAGCTCAGAGAACACAATGCAACCACCACAGGAAGGGGCCGCCAGCGAGGGGCTCTTTGGGTTCCACAAACCCCTGGCTCTGCAAGCTCCAGCCTCCTCTGGGATTCACTAGCCCAGGACCTGCCCCTGGGAGTCACTGAGGCAAGACAAGGACACTGAAGAAAACTGGGCCTTCTGACCTGAGCCAGAGCCCTGCCTGAAGCTCAGCCCCTCCGCACACAGACCCCGCCCCAGCCAAGTTAGCCACTGGTAATCCCAAGAGAACAAAGTGGGGCCTACAGCAGGACAGGCGGGCTTGAGACCTCTTTGTGAGCCGCAGCAGCCCAAGGGGGACTGAGAGAGAGCAATGCGGGCTGACGGAAAGCCAGGGGACCAGGGGGGAGACAGGCAGCCCCTGTGGCCAGCTTCGGGGAGGCCAGGAAGAGCAGGCAAAGGAACTGCAGGAAGCGGACAAGAGCAGCAGCTCGGTCTCTGCATAGCACCCCGCCTCTGGCCAAGCCATCACCCTTCTCCCTTCTCTGGGATTAGGGTTCACCAGGAACATGGGTCAGCGAGGTGGTGAAAATACACGACAGACTCCATGGAGAACCCAGAAACCCAACAAAGGCTCCCGCACCCACTTTCCAGGCAGACGCAAATCTGTAACTTTTCTTCTCAGCCTCATAATCCCAAGATTTACTGAATCGCAGGACCCAAGTGAAGCGGTTCACACTGCGGGGCCTCTGGGAGCCTCTTCACCCTAGGGACCAAGTCCTTCATCACAAGCCTGGCAAGGGCTGCACCATTCTGCGGCAAAAGGACAGTGAGTGGCACACTGGACCGAGCTCCAGGCCTGGGTGGCTTTGGAGCCTCTGCCTCTCGGGCCCCAGGGCCCAGCCCTGACCTCATGGGAAGGTCAGCAGTACCCACCAGTGCTGTGGTCACAGCGGTACAGAAACTCCCGGAGTGGGGAGGGAGGGAAAGGCTGTCTCAGCGCATAAAGGGCGGAGCTCCAAGATGCGACTTGATGGGGGCAGTTCCTAAGCAACGGGGGATTTTTCTGGTGTCCTTGCAAATCCCACACAAGGAGCTGTGTACATCTACAGCTTGGGTCCAGGGAAAAGGGGAAGCCTGGAAACTGGGTAAAATTTCTTTCCAGGCCAGGGAAAGGTGACCTGCAATGAGCCTGCACTACCTTAGCCTTGCTAAACTCACACCTCGCGCTAAAGACTAAAACAGACTTGATACCAGGGAGGAAGTTCTCCCACAGTGGGATGGAAAGCCAGACGCACACAGGCCCCACCAGCTCCTCAAGCCCTGGCATACGCCTGAGGGAACTGGAGAAGATAGACAGGGGCTTCACAGATGAATAGCCAGGCTTCTATTGAGAGAACTATGGTGATGACCACTGTGGGCTCTGATAGATTCCATAACCCAAATTCCATCTGTTAACCAGTCATGTGTTACACAAAAAAGTGTCCCTGTGGCTACCAGGTGATTGGATTCTTGACCTTCAGTTCCACTTTACTAGAGCAAGTCATAGCATGTTGATTTGATGTATGAATACATAGGAAGAATAAAAAGAAACATGGAAATATTATTCAAGGTAAATAAGATTTTGTAAAGCTGAATGAACTAGATAAGATCTTACTGTTCAATATCTTTTCTACTTTGGCTCATTCTAATTAGCTTTTCTGTTTTTTCATTTGTTTTAAGAAAACCAGCTACCTGATGCTCTAGAGGAGAAACAATATTCCAGATGCACCATGGAAAAGACAAAAAGTAAGAGAATTCTGTGGCAGACCAGCAAACCAGGTTCTGGGGACCTGAGGAGGGAGTGTGTTTATGAGAATGATGGGGATTCCAGCCACTCTCGCCGGCCATACCCTGACTTCTCCAGAACTTCCTAAGAACAAAATACCTGTGGGAGACAGCGAGTCCCCAGAAGGCAGAACAGGAGGGGAGTGTGACCCACATGGCATTGTTTGCATTCACAGTTTCCTAGCTCCAGAGAGGCCAAGCTTCTTGTGCCGGGTGATTTATAACCGTAGGTGTCCCCAAAGATTTGAGAATTCAAAGCACTTCTGTAAAGGTTGGGCCAGTGCCAAGTTGATGTTCCATTCTCCTATCTGAATCAAGGTCTTCTCTGGGCTGTGAGGGAAGGTGTTAGCATGGTCATGAGCCAGGCCAGAAAAGTAACAAAGTCAAACAGCACACAGGCAATACAGCCTAACTTTCAAGAGTGTTTTTCTTTTTCCCCTCCTTCACCTCCTTCCCCGATGATCTTGTTTGTGTGCTATAAAAACCAACAGCCCTGAGATAGAGTGGAAAGCAGAGGGGAATGTTAGACACTAAAAAACAACTTTTGCTAGATTCTTGGAGCTCCAAGAGCCACTTTGGGTCTCCCGGGGTTGAGGCCCCACCATTTCTCACACCATTATCCGATCAAATGCGTTCAGTTGGTAGCAGATGATTATCTCCAGGACTCTGGATTATCTGCTCATTAAACTAGATTGCTAATAAAGAGGTTTTAATGTAGAGTACAATCCTTGAGTACTTTCTGCTTACCTCAAGATTTTTGTACTAAATACCCCAAAATGAATCTCTAAGCAAAAAAACATCTGTCCCAGCAGCAGCTTTAGCTACCATTAGACAGCTGGGCCAATCCCAGACCCCCATCAGGCATAGCAAGGCCTCCTCCTTGACTGAATCCGTGCGGGTACACGCGCACGCACTGAGAACACAGCATAAGCAACTTCTCCAGCTAAGGAGCACACAGATGGTCATGCAGTGTCCCCCGGCCTGGCCAGGAGAAGGTCCTTCTGCCTGCCCCAACCACCCAGAGGACCCCAACCTCCAGCAAACATTTCTTTCTCTTTGATGGTCAGATTTTGGGCACAACCTGAACAGAGGAGAGCCTTGCTCAAGCAAGGAGACACACCGCTGGTCTTTCTGTTAGGTGTCAGCATAAATTAGTCTTGGGATCTTTCTGGTTGTTTGTTTGTCTGTTTGTGACAGGGTCTCGCCTATGCAGTTCAGCTTCACTATGAGATTGAGTATTTTGGGGCACTCGATCTAAAGTGGCGCAGAAAAAAATGAGAGCAAGAGAGAGATAAGGAGGAGGGCTTTCATGCAGAGGGCATGGGAGAGCTTTAGGGGCCAGGGGGTGTAGAAGCTTTCAACAAGAACAAAGAAGTGTAGTTACCTTTATCAGCTTTGGCTGGGGGAGGAGCTTGGGAGGTGGGCAAAATGACATATTAACAGCTGATTTGAAGGAGCACCTGCCTGTGTAAAACAGGAGACCGAAAGATTTACTGGGATCTGGGGGTGGAGGCTTGGGGGGTTGTGGAGTCTTGGGACTAGAGAGGGCTCAGCGCATGCGCAAAAAGGGAGCAGGAGGTTTATCTCTGGAATGAGAAGGAAAGCATAGAGCTCACTCTTGGAGAGCTAAGTTGTTTCTCTGGGTCCAGTACCAAGTTGGGGGGATGCTAAGCCCCAGGCTAGCAGAACCTATCACTATGTAGTCCAAGTTGGCCTCAAACTCACAGTGATCCCCCTGCCTCAGCCTCCTGAGGGGATTACAGGCATGTGCTAATGGTAACACCCAGCCCCAGAATCTGAATCACTGATGAGTCTACTCTAGAAAGAAGAGAGAGTATAGAGACCAAAATCTCCCTAGGAGTGCATGGGACACCACAGCCCAAGTTCAATGCGGGTCAGCAATTCTAAGTTAATCATGGAACAAAAGCTATTCCCGCCCCCTAGTTAGCATTCGTATTGAGCCAGGTCTAGGAATGAGCTCTTGCTTTGCCTCACTGTACTTCCACAACCCGGTGATCCGTGATCCTTATCCTTGATTGACAGAAGAGAAAGCTACAGTCCAGTAAGGTTAAGTCACAGAGCCAGGAAGTAGCAGAACCTGGTCTTAACTCTAGCTCTGCCTTAGTCACTGACGGTTACACAGACGCCCCAAGATGCACTCGTGCAGGAGCACTCATTAAATGGAAATAGACATGAAGGCGATGACTTTCCCACGTCAGAGGTCACCCCGCTGTGACCTGGCTGCACTTCTCCCACACTGAACTCAAAGGCTTGACCTCTGACCTTGAGACAATGCCAGAGACTTCCAGGAGAGCGAGCGCCCCTTGGTTGTCCTTAACTTACTCCTGCAAGATCCAGGCCTGACAGTGTTTATAGGAACATTATCTCACCCACCACACAAAGCAGAGAACAAGGCAGAAATAGGATCTCTCTGATCCACTTCCAGCTGAAATAACACTTGCTGGTTTAGGAAAATCAAAATCGGCTTTGCTCACATCCATCAGCGACGGCAACAGGAAGCAAGCTGGACCGTGATGCTCACAGTTCCATGTGCGGCTAGGAATTCCTGTGTGGGGAGCAAATCTCAGCAGCAAATAGGGAAACTGAGTCTTCACCTGACCTTACCAGAATTTCAACACACACCCACTTGGACACAGCCCAGCACATCTCTCTCTCTCTGGGGAGGAAGGTGCAGTCCCTGAGCAGGACCACCAGCTGCTGAGGCTGGAGCTGGAGTCCCTCACGGCACCCCATCTGTCCTTTCTCTACCACTGTGATGGTTAACCTTGCTTGTCAACTTGATTAGATTAAGAAACTTCTGGGCAGAACAGTGAGGTGTGTCTGTGAGGGTGTTTCCAGAGATGGTTGGCATGTGAGACGGCAAGTTATTGGGGAGACATGCCCTGAATGTGGGTGGCACCATCCAATAGGGTAGGAGCTAGATGGAACAAAAGCAGAAGAAGCCCAAAAGCATATACATTCTCCCCTGCTCCTGCTTGGGTACCCTGAAATGACCAGCTTGCCTCCAGTATGCCCTTCCACCCATGGTTCTACCTCATCAAGGGCCTAAAAGCAATGGATTCAGATAACCATGGACTGAACACTCTGAAACCATGAGTCAAAATATACACACCCTCCTTAAAGTTATTATTCTCAGGTATTTTGTCACAGCAACAGGAAGCTGACCAGCATAACCACCCTCCATCCACTCATGCCCATCCTGCATGGTACTGGTGCTTAATGGCCCTTTGAGAACAGGTACCAGGGGAAACCCAAGGTACAAGCCAGTCAAAGTAGGTAGCAAGGGAGTAGCACACTGTGATTCTGTCCAAAGCAGTGGGGCTGTGGAGGGGCTCAACCCACACTTACTATCAAATATCAGCTCTGTGCCAGGCACAGTGCTGATGGTGGGGTTGCTGCTTTCAGTGACCAGTGGACAGAGACACGCACACTAGGAGGACAGTGGGTACCAGGTAATGTGGTGAAATCAGGGAAGGCTTCCTGGAGGAACATCTAAGCTGTGATTTGAAGCATTGACAGTTAGTTCTTCAAAGCAGAAGAGACAATGGGGGACTGGTGCTCCTGGAAAAAGGCCTGGAAGCCAGGAAGCCCAGGGAATTAGCTGGGGCTCAAACGATGAAAAGCAGCCGCTGCAGCTGGCCAGCACTATGTGCGGGGCATGACCACCGAGGGATGGCTCCCTCCAAGCCCTGACAGGATGGGGAGCGGGGTGGGGTGCCTGCACATAGCTTCTGCAGGGGAGACAGGGTGACCCCTGCTTGGGAGCTGAGGGCCAGGCCTTTCTGATGACATCTGTCTTTCTGTACCCCCAGCAGGTCTGGAGGTGCCTCGGACCACCTGCCTGGTGCTGTGTTCCACGAGGGGTCACAATGAGGACAGCTGACCTGGTCATGGCAAGAGGTTTTAGACTCAGGAGAGAGGCAGACTCTGGGATGCTAAAGCCCTAGAAAACCTGGGCAAGGCAAATTTATACAAACAGAAAGGGTAAGAGAGGCTGTGGGGGAGCAGGAAGAGGAACACAGAAACCTGCAGTTTAGTGGGTACAGCGTTTCTGCTCAGGGTGGTGAGAACAGCTGGAGATGGAGAGCGGTGATAGTTGCACATTATGAAAGCACTTAACACCCCTGAATCCTACACTCGAGCTCGTCTCGAGCCAGGCCTGGTGGTACGTTCCTAGCCAGGTGCTCAGCAGACTGAGGCAGGAGGGGCATAAATGCAAGGCCAGCCTGGGCTGGGCTACACAGTGAGACCCTGTCTCAGGCAGAACAAAAGTAAACCAAACTCTGTTCCAGCAGGGCATGGTGGTACACACCTGTAGTCCCAGCTATTCAAGAAGCTGAGGCGGAACAATTCCCTGAGCTCTCAAGTTTAAGACCAGCCTGGCAATGCAATGAGACCAGCCCCCTCAAAACAACATCTCAAGTGGCAAATTATATATCATACAATTTTACCAAATGTTTTAAGTGTCCAAAGCTAACATTTCTTCCTGGCTTTGGAGTATAACCAAGTAGCTAAATATCAGTCAGATACATAAAGGTTCAGGTCCAATACCTGGCACATAATAGATGTCCAACGCAATACCATTCTTATAATTCTCTAAGTCATAAATGAACACATTTGGTATTAGTGGTCCTTAAGGATGGCCAAAGAGTTTCTATTACAATTAAGTATTAATTAACTTAATCATAATTAGAGAATACCTCTTACACTTCCAGATCGTGAGCCTTCAAATTCGGGTTCAGTTTTTCCTCCCGTTGCTTGTTCCCATCTCCCTCAATAAACTGTTTACCGTTTCAATTATTTCCCTTCCAACCATTGTGATCACCGTACTTAAAATTCAATCAGGCTTCTAATTTTAAGCATCTTTTTTGTGTATAGCGCCAACAATTGACAAGCGTCCTGAATTTAACATCTGTTCCCAGCAATGAACGGTTTTAAATTTGAGAACCGAAAACACATGCAAGGCGATGATGAGCAGTCGCAGCTCCGTGATTCACAGCAGCTTCTCGGTGACAGCGACGGTTCTGACAGACGGCGGCCCGCGGTCAGCAGCGCCTGTGATTGACAGAGAGCCGCCTCCCGCACTCCAAGCAGCCGGGAAAACTCTGTCGCAGCTGCTGTCCCCTCAATTTTCAAGTAAACCGGGTCTCGCCAGAAACAGGAATAGGAATAGAACCTGGGGAGGAATCTCCCAAGAGGTCCAGCAGCCCTCTCTGGGAGCAAGAAAGCACTGAAAGGTGGATCCTCAGCCCGGCAACAGCCACCAGTGCCCTGTGCAACGCTGCCAACGTCCACGCCAAGGGTCTGCGGCTCAGGAGGAAGCGGGGCAGGGGGACCCAGCCAGAAACCGCCCTGGATCCGGGTCCCCAGCTAGCTGCTGGGAAGAGGGGATGGAATGAGAGCCAAGGTGCTTTCCCTCGGGGCTGGGGGCTGACACACCAACTGAGAGGTCAGCTGCGTGCACGAGTGAGCGAAAGGAAAGCCACGATTTGACTTCGATCGGACAATGATTAAACAAACATGAGTTGGTAAACTGTGGAGAACGAGAAGTACAAAATGCTAGAAATAGTAAGGATTTTGCTATTTTCAATTAGGAATTTTCATATTTCTTTTCAAGATAAGGTCTCCCTCTATAGTTTAGACTGGTCCTGAGCTCACTCTTCAGCCCAGGCTGACCTCAAACTCACAGCGATCCTCCTGCCTCAGCCTGGTGAGTGCTGGGATTACAGGTATGCACCACCACATCCGGCTGAAATTTTAAATATTCGTAGTTCTCCAGGACCAAGGTCTTTAGCCTTCTGCTCCAGAGTTGAGAAGCTGTGCCCCGTCACCAGCTTCTCCCTAGAATGAAACCTGGCTTGCTGTGAGAACAACTTTCAGAAAGGCACGCAGATTCCCTGTCCCGACACGCCGTCCCTGTGGTGCCCTCCAAAGACAAGAGTGCCAAATCTTTCCTCTAAGACTTGTGTACGTGGACCCCATCCTTCCCTGCACGCCAGGCTCGCCCTCCACTCGGGGGACAGCACCCACTTGGACGACCCACCCGCACCCCAACCTCCACCTCCTCCACTCCTTCCGGGCCACACAGAGCCACGTCCTGGACCGTCTCATCCTTCCCGAGTTCTCCCCTATCCATGTGGTTGATCGGAACCTCGCGCTCCCTGCCACACCCCGCCTACCCTGACTTGTCAGAGGCCCCACTCGCCAGACAGTCAGGGACCCGTGAGAGTCCCTGTCCAGGGCCACAGTGCAGACACATGGAGACACAGGTCAGTGAAGTGTATTTGGCTGTTTCCTCATTTAATTTGAGTACTCGGATTGGTGACTCAGTAACGATACTCCTGGCTTGCACTCGGGGTGCAGGAGTACCTGATGGTTAAACACCACCCTGGGAGATCACACCCGTCTGCAGTGCGGCAGAGAGGGCTCACACTGGCTTGTGAGAAAATCTCCAAACCGCAGAAAGAGAGAGTCGTGGGTTTTGCAGAAAGAGCTCGAAGCTACAGCAGCTCGGGCAGTTCAAAGAGCAGCCAGGAGGCCAGCTCGGCTGGAGCAGAGCAAACAACAGGCGAGCGAGGAGGACAGGAGCAGATGGCCAGGGGCAGTGGGCCCAGAGGGCATCCGCAGCCTTCGCTCTGAGCAGTGACAAAGTCACGTGGCCCAACTTGCATCTTCAAAGGCCCCCTGCCTCTGCCGAGCTCAATAAGGCACAGGACAGGCCCCAGGGAAGGGCAGGGATCCCACTGAGTGCCAGACCAGAGGTGAGAAGGGAGAAGATCTGATAGGAAGATTTTGAAGTTAGAACCAACTGGACAGAGAAATAGAAATACTGTAGATAAACGATAGCTGTATCAATAGATAGCAGCTGGACTGACTGACGTAGGTACATGCACAGAGCTGAAACGATTTCCATAATGGACTGCTGAGTGAGAAGCTCATCATGGCTCATACTACACTAAAAAAATTACGTTTACATTCGCATAGGAGGATATTCGGAATGATACGCACTCTGAAAGTGATCTCTTCTGAGGAGCAGGATTAGCAAGGGCACAGGAATAATAATCATCTACTTTATATGTATTTTTTTATTTTAAAAAATAAGCACGTATTAGCCAGGCATGGTGGTGCACACCTGTAATCCCAGTGTCGGGAGGCTGAGGCAGGAGGATCACCGCGATTGTGAGGCCAGCCGAGGTTATATAGTGAGTTCAAGGCCAGTCTGAACTACAGAGCGAGACCCTGTCTCAGAAGACAAAATTAACTAAGCACATATTCATCACTACTCATGCTGAACATGGAAGGTCACTTGGTAGTGAGGCATTCAAGCCTGTCTGGATGACTACGAAGGGTCAACCCTCAGGTGGCATGTGGTGCCCTTCCCGAGCTTCAGGCTCCTCATCGGACAACAAAGATGAGAACACCTGGTCCCTGGAGGGCTTGGCCACGTGCGTGAAGTGCCCGGCAGGGCCTGGAACACACAGAGCCTTGGTCACCATCAGTTCCCTTCTTCCCCCCAGCAAGGATTCCAAGGATGCCTGAGAGGTGAGGTTCAAAGTACCCCAGGTCCAAGAAAGCAGGAAGGTTGCTTGGCTACAAGGGATTCCAGCACAACCCCCTGCAAAAAAAAAAAAAAAAAAAAATTGCGGGGAGGGCATCCCCCATTGGAGGACAAAGCAAAGTCACCTCCCCCAGACTCTTCCCAAGGAAAGGCAAAACATAATGTGGAGACACCCCCATCCTGGCCAGAAGAACAGATACGGGGAGACTCCCCCAAACACCAAGTCAAGGTCAGGAGTTCCTGCCAACACGTGATTTATCTCTCTAGGCTTATGAGAGAAGGCGGCTCTGGGGAAAGAGAAAGAAAAGCTGAACGCTATTTATCTAAAATCACTTCTGCTTTCAAGACGCTATCAACTGTGTGTGCTCTTGCCAAATGGATGTCGAAAGAGCTTTGATCTCCATTTTAGCCGGAAATGATCCGTTCCCTTCCTAATGCAGATGTATGGTTTTTGTACCTCAAATCTGCTCAGTCAGATGCATGGCACATTCTTAATTATTTTTGAAATGATTAAAACCAGAATCATAAATCTATGGTTTGACATGACATGGTGATTTGACCCGTAGGCATATCGTACGTAATGGGTGATTAACAGCGCTTCCCAAATCTATTGAAATTTTTTTCCAAAGCTATTCACTAATTAATAGCTGTTCACACAGCGATCATTTACGAGTAATTAAGGAACTGTGCTGCATTATTTTGTGATGAGAACATAATCATGTCCATTAAAATTATTTGTATAGTTTTTAACCTTCTGCCAGAAATAAATGAGGCTAGTCTAAGGGTAACGCACACTTCACAACAATATCTAGAGTTGATATCTCCTTTGCAACATTTGCTTCCCAATGCTTATTTTCTAGCCCAGAAACTTAGAGTTGGTCCTTCAGCAGTTCCGGGGTCCCCGGAAGCAGAGGGCACTGAGGAAGAGCCTGCAGGGAGGGTTCTCGTGCCTGCCCCTGCCTCCACCTGCCACCTCCCACTCTGTGACATCGGCCTGCTGCCCTTGGCTCTGGTCGTCTCCTGCATGACCGCTTCCCTCATATCACCCCCATCCACCCTTCGGGCTGAGTCCCTCGCTCTCCATTTATAAACAGCCCCAGGCTGTCTGAAGTCAGAAATATAACTCATTATTAAAAGAATCACCCATAACAATAAAATAGTTTGCTCCAGGATTGCAAAAATGGCTTAGCATTAGGAATGATTCATATAATCTCTTATGTCAAGGCATCAATTTTTAACTCTTGTTAAATTCAACATCTGTTTCTCATAAAGATTCAAAAGACTGACAGCAGACTGACACTTGCTGAACATAATCAAATGTCGCTATACTTTGCATCTTGAATCTAAAGATCCACATGATAAAAACTCTTTAGAAGAAAACCTTTCTTAAAAATTTATTTATTAGGCCATTTGCCAACTGTGGGGGGAGAGAACAAAGCCACACCGGGAAGCAAGCCCCATCAGGGAACCAGCACCATGCATGGACCACCGCCAGACTGGGGACAGCCAGACCCAAGCCCCTTCAGACATATGGGATAACAAACAAGAAGAGCCAACCCCCCACCCACCCTGTAAGTGACCAACTGATCCAGAGAAACACAGGCTGTGTTGGTAACTAGTGAGGTGAGATGCGACCGGATGCCTGTGGTGCTCTGGTGTCTCACTGACCTTGCAGGTGTTAGGCCAGTGGTCTGATCATCGGTACACAGGATAGCAGCGTGCCATGTGGCATCTAGTGGGGCATCTCCTTCTGAGGCGTATAGCCATTGTTGATTCCCTATTGCCTTGAAGTCCTATATTGTTTTGCTTTGTTAGATTGGGTTTTATTCTCTTTTGTTTTATGTTAAATCTGATGGCATGAGCAGCTATTCAAAAGATAGCAAGATACATTATGGTAGCCATTTTGGATTTACTATTGGCGTGTTTTGAAGTCCTTTATTGCATTCATTGTTTTGTTTTTATTGTTTCTATTCTGTTCTGTTGTTTGATTTTTACTATGCCCAAAGGTATCTGCAGCTATTTTGAAGACAACAAAAAGCATTATGGTAACTATTGTTGATTTTGTAATGTTTTGAAGTCCTGTGTCACACTGGTTTGTTTTGATTGGTTTTATTCTGTTTTATTTTCCTTGGTTTTATCCTCTTTAAAATAAAATTTTTTAAAAATTTTTAAATTTATTCATTAGTATATGTTTCCAGTAGATAATGAGTACTTTCACTGTGGGCATTTGATACTTGTATAAGACATTTTTTTTCCTTTGTTTCTTTCTGTCTTTCTTCAGTTTTTGAGACAGGATCCTGCCACATAGTTCAAGGGGGACTTCAACTCACTCTGTGGCCCAGGTTGGCCTTGAACTCATGACGATACTCCTGCCTCAGCCTCCCAAGTGCTGGGATTACAGGTGTGTACCACCTTGCCCAGCAAGACATATCTTAATTCTTCTTTATGTCTTCTTCCCCCGCTGCCCTCCTCGTCCTCCATCTCTTGGTCTTCCTTGCATTTGCAGATCTAACCCCTTTCCTTTTATCTAGGCTTTATTTTGCTTCATTTATACTTCGGATTTCTCCTAGGAGAGAAACCATATCACATGTAAACTCATCCATCTGATTTATTTCACTTAACATGGTCTCAAGGTGCATCCATTTTCCTACAGATGACTCAAACGTATTCTTCTTTCTAGCCAAGCAGCACTCCACTGTGCGCAAATACCTCCTGTTCCCCGTTGGTCTGCCGATGGACATAGAGCCTGCTCTCAGGATTGGATCATCACAAGCTGTGCTGCTGTGAACACAGATATGCATGTGCATGTCACTGTGGTGTGATATCTTTAACTTTTCCGGGAAGAGGAAAGAATGGCTAAGCATACACCCAGTAGTAACAGCAGCTTTCCTCGTAGTACACAAGAACCCGGATTATTATTGACCCATCCACTGTAACAGTGAGGATGGATGTGACAAAAGATGTTCTGTGCAGGTACTAAACTCCACAGGAGACAGCACTACCACAAATGCCAAGGGTGTCTGGCAGCATTTTAACAAGCCTGTGATTGACAGGCCATGAGACCTGTCTTCCTGTACCATAAATCTAAACATCCACCTCTCAGACAGCTGTATTGATAGACTAAAGGCAGGTGTCCCAAGTTCTGCCAGTGAGAGCCAGCCACAGAGTCATGGACTCAGAAAAGAGATGTGAAAACTAGGCATGGAGGTGCACACACCTGTAGTCCCCGTACACTGGGAGGCTGAGGCAGGAGGACTACAAGTCAAAGCCTAGCCCAGACAGTTTATCACTTAGCAAGACCCTGCCTCAAAATAAAAAATCTAAAAGGCTGGGGATATAGCTCAGTGCAAAGGCCCTAGGTTCAATGTCCTGTACCAAAAAGGGGAGGAGGAGGAAGAGAAGAGGGGGGAGGAGCAGGGGAGTTAAAGGGAGGCAGACAGGAAGTGACAGCCCTGTGCAAAGAACTCATCCTTCTAGCTGTGACCACCGCTGCAGAGCTTTGGAAGCCTGGTCTCTGAAGCATGAGCAGCAGAGATACTTCCCTAGCAAATTCCACAGCAGGGTGGAGCACTCATCCTCGCCACACTGTTCCTGATTGTCTTATCCCCACCCCAAAGCTACTGGAGATCTTTTTTTTCAAAACAGGGTCTTGCTATGTAATGCAGGCTGGCCTCAGAGTCATAGCAATCCTCTTGCCTCAGCCTCCTGAGTGCAGGGAATACAGGCATGAGCAACCAAGCCTGGCTGCTACTGGATGTCTTGCTAAAAGATTCCTTTCTATTTTTTTTTTTTTTTTTTTTTTTTTTTTTTTTTTTTTTTTTTTTTTTTTTTTTTTTTTTTTTTTTTTTTTTTTTTGCGGCACCAGGGATTGAACTCACAGCCTCGCGCCTGGGCAGGCGCTTAAGCCACTGAGCCAAACTCCCGGCCCTGGTTTTTTGAGGCAGGGTCGAGATTCCTTTCTATTAAACGACAATGGGGCATGCTGACACAGGCCAGCACTCTGGAAGGCTGAGGCAGGAGGATTGCCAAGTTCAAGTCCAGCTTGGGCAGTTTAGCAATTTAGCAAGACCTTGTCTCAAAATCTAAAAAAGGCTGGAGATGTAGTACAGTATGAAGACCCCAGGTTCAATCCCCAGTAATGAAACCAAATTGAACAAAAAACCTTAACCCATACTCCACCTCTAGCAATTTACTTCTAGTACAGTTAGGAATGAAGGCGCTGAGTCACTGCTTTTCAGCAGTAAACAGGACCAGAAGTTATGTGAGCCATACTCTTCCCCCCACTGAGCCATAAACCAGACACCAACCTAATGATTATCCAGGTTTAAATTCAGTGTGACACCCAATGGGCCAGGTCATCGCCAACAGGAAACCACAGAAGAACAAAGCCCTGTCCACCTGGACTACCCATCCAGAGAAAGGTGACCACGCTCACATCAGCCCCACCCACTCAGAGAAGCAGGACCACACTAACTCCGCCCCCAGTTCCTCAAGGTAGCAAACTCCTCTCCACTCTAAACCCCCTGTGCTGCCCTCGCCTCCTGCTGATTTGCTCTCCTAACTCAGCGCACTACCACGGGAGGGAGTCAACAGCCATGGCTGCTTCTACAAAACTTTCTCAGGTGGACACTCTTCCCCTGTATCTTTAACACGTATGGTGCCAAAACCCAGGAAGGGACACCCCTCTTCAGAGGGACTCCAAGCCCTACCTAGAGCCCCTGGTGTCCTAAAGAGGCCACTGTGCGGCTTTGGCTTCTCAGACCACACCCCAGATGCTCCCCACCAGGCTCGGATCAGGTAGACCCCATGCCTTTAAGGCTTCTCCCTGTGTCTGTCTCCCTCCTCCCGCAGCAGCCGCTGGCCACCTGCCCAGCCCAGCCTCTGCCACATGGGGTGCGGGGCCCAGTGTGAGCCCAGGGTGAGAGCCGTTGCCACGCGGATTCTCCCTCACCTGACTCCCTCCTCCCCACCACCACTCTTTGCCTTGAGGCACAGCCATGGGCCACTGAGCCCCGGCCACCCCACCATAGAGGCCAAGGTCCAGCGTACGGCAAGACCACAGCGCCGGTGCACACAGCTCTCCCTCCGCACAAGCCCACCAAGCCCACCCTGGCTAAAGAAAATAAGGGCCTGGACCCCAGGCTGGCCCATGCTACCCCAGCCCTGCCCTCCCTGCTGCTGATGGAGAAGGGCGGAACCTAGCCAGGGCCCATCCAGGGCCGCCTTCCAGAGGCCCATCCGCTCCTAGCGTCACAGGCCCAGGCCTGGGGTTTGGGCTGCCTGGTGCCCCCCTACCCTCCACCATGCACTGTCCCAAACTCCTCCCCACCACACGCCGGTCTGGACTACTGACTCCCTTGCCCTCCACCCTTCTAACCCTTCTATACCCGCCCTGCACGGTGGCAGGAACAAAGGATGTAGTTCGTCTGTCTGTCTCTCTCTCTCTGTCAGATCTCTCCCAGCTCAGCCAGCATCTGAGCTCTTTTCCTTGAGACCCTTAACACCCCAGTTTTTCTCCAACTCACTGAAAGTTAACTTTAAAACCCTCAATTGGAGACCACCCCTCCCTCCAGGAGGCTAAATTAACAAAGCTTATAACAAATGTTTGCCTTTAACAGGAGACAACAGCTATCAAAAATCAGTTTACACTTGCGCTTTACATATGCCGACTAATACAACTGATCTTATCTTCTGGGTGTTCAACAACTAAAGTTTAGAGACCAGAACTAGAGAGGCAAGTGGGTTTAAAAAAAAAAAAAAAGCCAATATTGTGGCCCTGGCCCTCCAAGGTCAGCAGAGACCCAGGACATGAGACGACCTTTTCCATAGGGTCCTATAATTTTGGTGAGTCCCCCAATCTCCTGAGCAAGGAGATTTCTAGACCCCAGGGGACAGAGACCAACAAATGTACAGTGTGTCAGAGGGTCACCAAGAGAGAAAAGTCTCCCATGCTTTCACAGAAAGTGACATGGTCAAGCAAGAACATGACCCATCCTGGCGGCTGACACTGACAGAGCTGCCGAGAGGCGCTGTGCGTGGTTCCAAGCATAATCCCCCAAGAGGCTGAGCTGACCTCTACAAGCAGCCAGAGGTCAATCTTGATTAACACAGGTCTCATTTACACTTGGTCTTAAACACCCAGCAGAAAAGTATAACAGAGAGAGATAAAATTTTTTTTTTCTTTTTGTGGCACCAGGGATTAAACTCACAACCTCGAGCCTGCCAGGCAGGCACTTAAGCCACTGAGCCAAACTCCCAGCCCTAGTTTTTTGAGGCAGGGTCGTACTGTGTAGCTCAGGTTGGCCTTGTACTCGAGTTGTAGCCCAAGCCGGCCTAGAACTCACAACACTCCTCCTACCTCAGCCTCCCAAGTGCTGGGATTAAAGGTGTGCGCCACCACGCCTGGCAAGAGAGAGATAAACTTTTGTCATCTATGGGCCCTCTAGAGCCAGTTATTCATGTCAGAGGACACTTTGACTGGTCTCTCGCTTTCCTAAAATAAATTAATGAGACAAGCTGACTTCCACAATCAGATGGCCTTAGATATCCTGACAGCCACACAACGAGATATGTGTACAATTAGGAAGGTAAATGTTGTGTGTACATTCCTGGTACTTTTGCTAATATCTCGATGACTATTCAAGATATTAAACAGTGGGTGAATGCCGTGTCTCATTCTAAAACTCCCTGGACCTTACCCTTACCCTTTTTGTGGGAAATTATAACTGGCTTTTCTTGGTAGAAATATTTTCTGGTTATTTTCATAATAGTCTTGTTGATTTTACTGTTTGGCCCATGCTTACTTAACTGTTTCTTTGGCCTTGTCTCCTCCAGACTTAAAGCTATACACCTACTCAAGACGAAAGCACCTGATGTGTACTGAGGGCCTTCAGACAGACCCTCTGGAGAGTGTCTCTGCCTGCCAGTCACAGCTACACCCTGCATCAGCCTGAAGCAGCCAAAATGGTCATTTCCCCCTGCCCCTCATGGCAGCTTGTGATACCTCTTCGGAAGGGGAAATATGATAGACAGTGAAGTTAGGTAAAAATATTACAGGCAGTGATGCAGGACCGGGCCCCCCAGGAAGTCAAGACAAAAAGTAAAAACACACCACCACTGTGGCTGGAGATGCATCAGACAGAGGCCAGGCCTCAAAGTAACAACAAAAGGACCAGGCCGACAAACTTCCCAGGGCAGGACCTCAACATTTCACTCCTGCAGGCTAGGTCCTTTATTCCTGCTTTGTATATGCTACATTTAGACTCCCCTGAAAAATGCCATCTGGTGGACCTTGATACCAACCACAGGATAAATTTAGAAAACTCTGTAAAATGGGTCTCATTAAATCTAGTTTATATTTAGAAAATATACATGCTTATTAATAAATAAGGACCTCTTCCTTCAGTTCAGCCTTTCTCTTCTTTCATGTGCATGCAAAAACTGATGGATGTACTTCTACTGACGTAAATCACAGCTGCTAGGCGACGAGTATAAATTCAACCTGTGAGCTTCAGAGACAGAAGTTTTAGACCAGACTTTAAACAAAAGGTAGCCTTGTCCTGTTGCTAAAGGAGTTGCCCAGATGATGAGAGAGAGAACACAGAGGTCCTGGCGGCTTCTTCACCCTAGGACCCAGGGCGGAATTCCTCCAAGCCATTTGTTTGCTTCTGTCTGTCTCCACAGGCGATCTCTTTTACAGGGTAAAAAGTGTTCTAACTATTTCCAACCTGCTCTTTGATGTGTTCTCATTTTCTCTCAAAAAAACTAAAAAACAATGGCTTAGATCTCTTGATTGTTAGTCTTGCTACCAATGCTTCCTTCTCTAAACGCAACTGTTACAGCTCAAATCAATTATTCCTCATGCTGGAGGGCCCCAGGGGACCCCCCAACAGGCCCCCTCCCAGACCTTCTCGGCTTGGCCACCAAAGACTGAAGCTGCCCAAAGGCATGGGAGGCCTCCTGGGGCATCTCAGACACCAAACTCCGGGTAACTCTTACAGTGGAGGGTAAACCACCCCATTTTTAACCCATATGGGTGCCCACCACTCCGTTTTGCTTTCCTTCCAGGGACCAAGCTCCTTGGACCCACTTACTGTTGTGGGCATTGACAATAAAGTCTCCAGGTCCTTAGACCCCCCCAGCCTGGTGCCAATTGGGTCAAACCTTTTCCCACGTTTATTTTTAGTCATCCCTACCTGTCCTATTCCCCTCATAGGGCGATACATCTTTTTTTTTTTTTTTTTTTTTTTGGTACCAGGGATCAAACTCACAACTTCACATTTGCCAAGCAGGTACTTAGGCCACTGAGCAAAATCCCCGATCCTATTTTTTGAGATCAGGTCTCACTATGCAGTTCAAGTTGGCCTTGAACTCACTTTGTAACCCAGGTTGGTCTCAAACTCTTGCAACAATATCTTCCTGCCTCACCCTCCCGAGTGCAGGGATTACAGGCATGTGCCACCACGCCTGGCTAAAACCTAACCATTTTCTTTGGTTTGTGCATTTCTCAGAGAAACTGAGAGGCACACTTTGAATCTCTCAACTTCTTTTGTTTGTGTTTTTGTTTGTCTGTTTTTTTGGTACTGGGGATCGAACTCACAACCTCATGCCTGCCCACTGAGCTAAATCCCCGGCAGGGTTAGACATCTTAACCAAGTCATCAATTACTGTAACCAATCCCAGGATGCAACCAACACGTGTAGCACCCTAATCACTCCTTCCCTGCCCCCACCTCGCAGCCCCCATCATTTCCCTTCACCTCAACCCCAGAGTCTGGAACACTTTCACCCCATCCCTGGCTTAATTCCAGCCATCACTTACCAACCTTCTGCAGTCTAACCACTCCTACTCTGCCCAATGACAATACCCCAGCCCTGACCCGGGTCTACGCGGACTACAGCCCACTGCTTCTCACCTATTGTGACACAGCCTCTGAGTCTCCGTCACCTCCCCTGGTAACACTCCCATTCCCCTGGTAGGAAAGGCAGATGGCTCTTACGGGCCGGTACAAGACCTCCGCACTACCAAGCAGACTGTCCTCATACGCCCTGTGGGGCCTGACCCCACCGCCACACAGCTCCTCTCCTCCTCTGTATAAGAGGATACTTCTGCCCCTGGGCTCCGGGCTTCGCTCTCCTCACTGAACCCCCTGCAAACTCATAAAGGGAGACCCCACTGAGCCCCCAGGTCACAAGACCTTTCTTCACGCATTTTTTGAGACCTTAAAAGAGGCCCTGTTACTCCTAAAAACACTGAAAATCACTAGACTCACCCTCCACTCAGCCTGCCACCTTGAGGGTCTCGTCTCCTCTCAGCTCTCCCGCCTGCTCCCCTCCCCTTTCCTGCCTTTCCACCCTTCTGCCCACTGGGACAGAGCGGATCACCCTGCTCCCCGGCGCTGGTCACAGAAACACCCTCCGGGAAAAACTGCCCTCCCTTGATGTTCAGTAAACTCCGGGGACACCTGGCCTGGCCACCACGCCCCCACGCTCCGTCAGGGCCCTGAGTCCCAGCTGGAGACATCTGCTGTGGACCTTATCGCTGCTCTCATTCTGTCACACCACGCGTGACGATGACCTCTCTCTGCCCTCCGTGGGAAACCTTCCTTCTTCAATTCACCCTCCGCTCCCTTAGCCTGACTTAAAACCTCCACCTCCCCTATCAGCCTCAATCATCCAGAGAGGCAGAGAGAGGTGACAGTCTCCTCAAGGCCCCCTCACAAAGCTCACGCTCCAATTCCACAGACTGGGTTTCCTGCTCCCCCTTGCTCTCCCTCGCATCTGACCCACCCTGCAAGAACTTAGGAGACACGGTCCATTGGAGCTTTTCTATGGCTGCGCCTTCCTGATCAGGCCAAACCTCCACCCGGGGCCGGCCCCACTGGTGACTGCCTGCCAGTTTCCAACAGGCCCGAAGAGGTGGCGGGCTGCTGACCTCCTCCTGCCCTCCCTGACGCCCAGCCTGATGAAGATAGCCTGGCTACCTTAGTCAAATTATCGCAAATTATCCTCCTCCCCACCTTCTCTAGTATGGCTGGCCCTCTTGTTCCTTCGCCACACCCCATGGGTGCACCCCTGCTTCGCCCCACCACGGCCCCTGATCATCTCTACAGAACCCTGTCATTACTTCTGTAATAGCCTATGGATAATTGATGTGTCGTTTTCCTGTTCTGTATGCGCCATTTTAGACCTGAGCCCCTTTCCCAGAGTATTGTCACCCCCTTAGCCAGCCTAAGTTTCTGTTTCCTGTAACTGCTCACCCACCCTCCATCCTAAGAATTGAGCTGATACAATTCAAAGCTGCCCAAGGACAGAGCCGGCCGGAAAACTGGGTTAACTCCCCCATCTCATGCTCTGAGGAATTTACAACATGTGCCTTTCCAGAGCATCAGCTACCCATATTAGGAGGTGGTCACCACTGCTCAACCTGAGACATCCCCAAGGTTGCCTTCTCCAATAAATGTAAAAGGTCATTCAAACTGACCAATGCAATTTGCTTCTGTACCCGCGCTTGCAAGACCCTTCCTCCCTTTGTTCTGATGTTTTATAAGCCCCTTCCAAACGCTGGGACGGGGTGCAGTCACCAAATTCGGCTCGTGGGACTGCGTCGCCAGGCCTGGCAATAAACGCTCAGGTCCGAGAAATTTCCATCGTTCCGTGAGTTTTTTGTTCATCCCGGGGGTCGTCTATCTCATTTGGGGGCTCTTCCGGGATGGCAAATAGCCCCCCGACCCAAATCCATGGACGTCTCTTTTGAGTATCAGTTTTGTTTTTTGAGGCTTCTTTGGTGGTGCCACGATTTGGAGCTTAAGTCTGTGACTTAAGTTTAGGAGGGGACGCCCTCACCTCTGGGAGTGAGCAACGGGAGAAAGGCAGATTGGTTTGTTTCTTTTGGTCGCCAGACCGTTTGCAATCTGCTGATCGCCCTTAGCTCACTCCATCTGGCAATCGGTAAACTTGGTAATTCGTAAAAGCCTGTCTAAATCTCGAAAAACTGCTTGGAGTGTATGTTAATTTTTCTTTTTGGCTGCAGCCTAGTTTTTGTGGTCTTTGTCTGTGTGTATGTCTAGCCTATCTTCTTTGTTTAGCTTGATAGCCCCCTGTGTTCCCCCTAACCGAGTTCCCTTTCAGGTGACCATGGGCCAATCCAGCTCCAGTGAGGACTCTACACCTCTTAATCTAGTCCTTAACCACTTCAAGGAATTTAAAAAACGGGCAGCAGGATATGGAGAGCCCGTTTACAAAGGGAGATTAACGATCTTTGTCTCACAGGAATGGCCGATTGGAACAAAAGGAATATGGCCCCCTACCGGGTCCTTTGATGTGGCGGCAGCCCAGGCAGTCCGCTGATATGTATTTGGGCCCCCCTCCCACCCCGATCAGATTGTCTACATCCAAATTTGGATTGACCTTATCTATGATTCTCCTCGTTGGATCAAGCCCCCACCTGGAGGCTTTATTGCGACTCTCAAACCGAAAGTGATTTCTAACCAGACGCTGGTAACCCCGTCGCAGCATGCCTCCACCCCCCAGCCCCTCCTCCCCCCCACCCCGTGTTACAGGCGGAGGAAGATCCTCTTGACCTTTAACTCCCTCCGTCTTACTTCCTCCCCCCATCCCACCCCAGGGCATCCGCCCTACTCCACTACCCCTCCTTCACCACCCCACAGTCCGATCCGCACGCGGAGTCACATGCGCCTGGGTCCTTCTGAAGCAAGTGCAGAGGCAGCAGCGGCACCACTGCTCCCCTTGCACGAGGTGTCGGTGCCCGGGCATCCAGGAAGTGCTGTCTTTGTTTACACCCCCTTCTCTACCTCTGATCTTTACAATTGGAAAAGCCAAAACCCCCCTTTCTCTAAGGATCTGGAAGGCATGATTAACCTGTTGGAATCAGTCTTTTCCACTCATCGCCCCACTTGGGACAATTGCCAACAGATACTCCGAGTTCTTTTTACAGCTGAGGAGCGAATGCGCATACGGGCGCTTGGACAAAAAGGCGTACGAGATCCAGACGGGACTCCCTCTGCAGACGTTGAGAGGATTGAATACCTGTTTCCCTCCTCCCGCCCTAAATGGAACCCCAACACCACCGAAGGTAAAGAGGCCCTAGACCAATATCGCCAGAGATTCCTAGAAGCACTCTGGGCTGCTGCTAAGAAGCCCACCAACTTATCTCGTGTTTCTGAGGTAAGACAATTGGCTGATGAATCCCCTGCGGCGTTTCTAGAATGCCTTCTGGAAGTTTATCGGATATATACGCCGATAAATCTGGTCGTGCCAGAAAA
Organism: Dasyprocta punctata; assembly: GCA_004363535.1. NCBI lineage: Eukaryota > Metazoa > Chordata > Mammalia > Rodentia > Dasyproctidae > Dasyprocta > Dasyprocta punctata. Next base: position 27,375 of record RJWM01021849.1, read on the forward strand.
TGCAAGGGCAATTAATATCGCCTTTGTGTCCCAATCGGCCCCAGACATAAGACACAAATTACAGAAGCTAGAGGGTTTTGAGGGAATGTCCCTTAGTCAGCTGATAGAAATAGCTGTTAAGGTATTTGAGAGTCGAGAGAATTTACAAGAAGTGACCAGCAAAAAGATGACTAAAGTATTAGAGTTACTTTGTGAGAGGGAGACCAAAGAAATTGAGACCAAGCAAAGAAAAGATAAAGGATGCCCCCCTCTGGACAAAAATCAATGTGCTTATTGTAAGGAGACAGGCCACTGGTGTAAGGACTGCCCAAAGTTAAAGGCCAAGTTGGAGCGAGATGCCAAAGTGCTCTTGAAGCAACAATGAGGGCGTCAGGGCTCGCCGCCACCCCCCGAGCCCCAGCTAACCCTACAAGTGGGGGGGCAACCAGTAAATTTCCTGGTGGATACGGGCGCCACGTTTTCGGTATTAACTAAACCACTGGGGAACCTGTCGGGAGAAAAAGTTAACATGGTAGGAGCAACTGGAAACCACAGGTCCTACCCCAAAGACAGCCAGTTTGGCTCGTCCAGGACACAAAGTCACCGGCATGAATTTCTTTGGGTGCCTGAATGTCCGGATCCCCTCCTCGGCAGGGATTTGCTTCATAAGCTGGGAGCACATATCAGTTTTCAGTCTGAAAAGCCAAAATTGTACATGACAGAAGGGCCATCAGATAAAGACCCGATCCGAGTTATGGCCCTTTATCCAGAGGGGCAGGGGCACCTCCTGCTTGGAGGAGAAACCCCACCCCAAACCGACTCTGAGCTGCTGTTACAATGGCAGGAGACAATCCTGGGAGTCTGGGCGGAGACTAATCCTCCCGGGTTAGCACTCGGGAGGCTGAGGTAGGCGGAGCATTGTGAGTTCGAGGCCAGCTTGGGCTACAACGCGAGTGCAAGGCCAGCCTGAGCTACATAGTGCGACCCTGCCTCAAAAAACCAGGGCCGGGAGTTTGGCTCAGTGCCTTAAGCGCCTGCCCTGGCAAGCACAAGGTTGTGAGTTCAATCCCCAGTGCCGCAAAAAAAAAAAAAAAAAAAAGAATACGCCAGTACCCTATAAGCCTCCAGGCTCGGAGGGGAATTAAAGTCCACATTCAGAGACTGAGATCAAATGGAATCCTCGTTCCTTGCACTTTGCCGTGGAACACACCCCTGCTTCCCGTGCTAAAGCCTGGGAAGCAAGACTATCATCCGGTTCAGGACCTCCGAGAAGTAAACTGGTGAACAGTGACTCTACATCCCACCGTGCCCAATCCCTATACCCTGTTGAGCCTGCTCAGCCTGGACTGCGTCTGGTATACGGTATTAGATCTTAAAGATGCCTTCTTCACTCTGCCCATCGTGCCGGTAAGTCAGCCTATTTTTGCTTTTGAGTGGACTGATCCAGACTCGGGTGTAACTGAACAGTTAACTTGGACATGGTTACCACAAGGTTATAAAAATGCGCCCACTCTTTTTGATGAGGCTCTAGCTAGAGACTTGTTAAGTTTTCACGAGGACGACCCTGAAATAATACTCTTACAATATGTAGATGATTTATTAATAGCCTCCCCTACTTACAAGCTCTGTAAGAAAGCTACTGAGGAGCTATTGCTGTCCTTGGATAACTTGGGCTACAAAGTCTCAGCTAAGAAGGCCCAGTTATGTCAGCAAACTGTGACTTATCTAGGGTATCAGTTACAGAAGGGACAACGGGCCCTGTTGAACAAAAGAATTCAAGCCATTCTACAGATTCCCCCCCCAAAGACAAAGAGACAAGTCCGAGAGTTCCTAGGAACAGTGGGATACTGCAGGTTATGGATCTTACATTTTGCAGAGATAGCTCAACCATTATATGATACCCTAAAAGGAAAGACCCAAGAGCCTTTAGAATGGACAGAAGCCTGTGAAGAGGCTTTCAGACAGCTTAAACAGGCATTGACTGAGACACCTGCTTTGGGACTCCCAGATGTGACTAAACCTTTCACTCTATATGTGGATGAACAAAGAGCCATCATGAAGGGAGTAATAACCCAGACATTGGGGCCTTGGCAGAGGCCCGTGGCCTACCTAAGAGACTAGACCCAGTGGCAGGAGGATGGCCTCCCTGTTTGAGAATCATTGCAGCTGTAGTGGTGCTTTTAAAGGAGACTAAGAAACTTACGTTTGGGCAAAAGGTCACAATAGTGACCCCACACAACCTTGAAACCCTTGTCAGAGCACCCCCTAAGAAATGGCTGCCTAATGCCAGAATTTTACATTACCAAGCTTTGCTCCTAGATCCTGACTCAGTGGTTTTCAGAACATCTACTGCCTTGAACCCAGCCACTCTAATGCCAGACTATGACCCATCGGCTGCTCGTCTCCATGATTGTTCCAGTCTTCTCGACAGCCTCCAGAATCTACGAACGGATCTGACTGACCTGCCTCTGGACGATGCTCCTAGCTACTTCACTGATGGGAGCAGCTTCATCTGGCAAGGTAAAAGGGTGGCAGGGGCTGCTGTGACCACCAAGACAGATGTTCTTTGGGCCAAAAGATTGGAACCAGGGACTTCAGCCCAAAAAGCTGAGCTCATCGCTCTGACTGAAGCCTTAAAGCTGGCTGTAGAAAAAAGAGTCAACATTTATACTGACAGCAGGTATGCCTTTGCTACTGTTCATGTCCATGGGGCCATATACCAAGAAAGAGGACTTTCAATGTCAGCCGGAAACAAAATTAAAAATGCCCCACAAATCTTAGACTTATTAGCAGCTGTATGGCTACCCCGTCAAGTGGCCATCATCCACTGCAAAGCACACCAAAAGGGAATGGACCCGATAGTTCAAGGAAATAACCTGGCTGACCAAACTGCAAAACAAATAGCTACTACATCAGTGGGGACAGAGGCCCCACCTGAAGCGATACCAACCCTCCTCCTGGTCCCGCCTGCTTTGTCGGAGCCTATTTACACCCGACAAGATTTGCAATTGGCTGCCCAGCTAAAAGCCAAGCCAAACATACCAGGAGGATGGTATCAGTTGCCTGATAAACGAGTACTGCTCCCAGAGGCGTTAGGACATGAGTTAATTCATCAGGCCCATCAATCAACTCATTTGGGAGGATTAAAGCTTGCTGAACTCTTTCAAGATCATTTCTTCATTCCTCGACTGACAAAACTTACAGCCTCCATCAGTACAAGGTGCCCGCAATGTCAGTTGGTAAACCCGAAACACTCGATCCCAATAGAGACTACTAGGTACCAGGGAGCTTCTCCCGGGGAACACTGGGAAATAGATTTCACCGAAATGAAGAAACCTGGATTACAGGGGCACCGATATCTGTTAGTCCTAGTAGACACCTTTACTGGTTGGGTAGAGGCATTCCCCACTAGATCAGAGTCAGCACTGACTGTAGTAAAAAAACTGTTATATGAGATATTACCCCGATTTGGCTTGCCCCTAGCTATGGGGTCCGATAATGGCCCAGCTTTCATAGCCCAAGTCACTCAAAAACTAATGCAGGTATTAAAGATCAATTGGAAACTCCATTGCGCGTACCAGCCTCAAAGCTCAGGTCAAGTAGAATGAATGAACTGTACCTTGAAGGAGACGCTTACTAAGCTAACTCTGGAAACTGGCGATAATTGGGTGGCCCTCTTACTTTTTGCCCTATTAAGAGTTCAATGCACTCCTTATGTCTCTGGGATCACTCCTTATCAGGCCATGTATGGCTGGCCCCCTCCTTTGGTTCCTAAGTTGTCTGAAGAAAAACTTGCTGAGATTTCTAATCATGACCTTATTAAGTTCCTACAGGCTCTTCAACCTGTGCTGACCTCCATGCATCAGCTGTTCAAGCAGAGGCATCCAACCCCAGCAGAGGGACGCCCCCCAAGCTCGAGCATTGAACCAGGAGCCCTGGTGCTGATAAAACGACATCAACGTGAGTCGCTGGAACCCCAGTGGGACGGCCCTTATACAGTAGTGCTCTCTACACCTACCGCTGTCAAAGTGGCCAGAAAGACTCCTTGGATCCATCACACACACGTCAAGGTGATCGATGCCTCTTCAGAGGAGCCAGAGCAAACTCAATGGAAAATACAACAGACAGGTAACCCCCTCAAAGTCAAGCTTGTTAAAGCCTAAGACTATTCATGCTTTGTTATTCAGACTTGTTGTTTACTTTACTTGTGCTAATAGTATTCATATTTGCTATAGGCCTTTGGACTGTTTTACCACAGGATTTTAGCCTGCTCCATAAGGTTACTTACTTGCTTTTGTTCCTGGGGGTAATTGCCCTCCTCACATTCTTAAATTGCCTGTCAGTCTTGCCACATAGCTCACTAAAATGAGCCAAACCCTTGCCATAGGGCTGCTCCTGAGGTTATTACTCCTTCTCCTCCTTCCCTCAGGAGAACCCAACCCCAGTCTCCCCAAACCATGGAAATGGTCAATCATTCGCGGGAGTGATAGAAAAGAGGTTAAAACCTGGGTAGGGTCAGAAAGCCCAACATTTGAGGTCTACTCTTGTGACCTGGCCCCAATTGAACCGTGCCTCAACAAAATACCAGTCTACCTTTGTCCTACCGCTATGCAAGGTGGAACATATTGTAATTTCCCAAAACATTACTACTGTGCCTATTGGGGTTGTAAGACAATAGCAACCACATGGGCACCTGCTTATCCTGATAAACACCTTAGAGTACAATGGGGACCACATAATTGTCAGCCATTCGAATACGGACGTCATACAAAACAAAAATGTGAGTACCTAGTTATGACCATCACCACACCTACCGACCCTAAATGGCTTACCGGAATGGTATGGGGAATCAGATATTACATGCAAGGCACTGATAGGGGAGGACTAATTCTGATTAGAAAAAAAGAGGTGCCCCAGAAAACAATCGGAATAGGGCCTAACTCTGTAATAACTAAGACCAGCTTGCCTCTCCGACTAAAATCCACAACTACTCCTGAGCCCCCACCCTTGCAGTCTCCTGATGATCCCACGACTGCTGGTGACCGATTGTATGACTTAATTCTGGGAGCCTACTCTACTCTCAATTGTTCCCAAACAGATCTTACACAGTCATGCTGGCTTTGTCTGTCTACTTTACCACCCTATTATGAAGGGATAGCTGTAAAGGAACCATATGCTACCCTTTCTCTTTCTGACTCATCCTGTGACTGGGACAATAATCATAAACTTACCCTGTCTGAAGTCACTGGACAAGGGACATGTATAGGTAATCCTCCTCCTCATGCTGAGGCCTTATGCGCCACTATCAATCAACCCCAAGAAGATGATAAGTACCTTCAACCCCCCGTTGGCCTAAAATGGGCATGTGACACGGGAATTACCCCATGTGTGTCTACAAAGGTGTCTAATAACTCTGCCAACTTCTGTGTACTGGTCTCCATATACCCCCGGGTTCTCTACCACTCGGGGACAGAACTAGAGGATAGACTGTTAGGCCAAGCCAGATACAAAAGGGAACCGATTTCGATAACCCTGGCAGTACTTATGGGGGCAACTGCCGTAGCTGGCATAGGCACAGGGACAGCTGCTATCATACGTGGCAATCAGCAAACTAGTCAACTACAAGCTGTGGCAGATCAAGACTTAAAGGCCATAGAAACAGCCATTACAGCCCTCCAAAACTCTCTGACCTCCCTTTCAGAAGTAGTTCTACAAAATAGACGAGGGCTTGATTTACTCTTTCTTAAGGAAGGGGGATTATGTGCAGCCTTAAAAGAACAATGCTGTTTTTATGCAGACCATTCTGGAGTTGTTAAAGATTTCATGGCCAAACTCAGGGAAAGATTAGACCAAAGACAAAGGGAACGAGAAGCCCAACAAGGGTTATTTGAATCTTGGTTCAGCCAGTCTCCCTGGCTCACCACTTTACTATCAGCCCTGGCAGGGCCCTTAATAGTGCTGCTCCTGATAATAACCATAGGTCCCTGCATACTAAATAAAATCGTAAACCTACTACAGGGTCAACTCCAGAGCATAAAACTCATGATGCTCCATTCCCAAGAATATCAACTAGTATCTCAAGAGCCTTGATGTCAATCCAAAGATTTGGACTCAAGTCACGACATCAGTGGGGATTGTAATAGCCTATGGATAATTGATGTGTCGTTTTCCTGTTCTGTATGCACCATTTTAGACCTGAGCCCCTTTCCCAGAGTATTGTCACCCCCTTAGCCAGCCTAAGTTTCTGTTTCCTGTAACTGCTCACCCACCCCCCATCCTGAGAATTGAGCTGATACAATTCAAAGCTGCCCAAGGACAGAGCCGGCCGGAAAACTGGGTTAAGAGATAACAACTCCCCCATCTCATGCTCTGAGGAATTTACAACATGTGCCTTTCCAGAGCATCAGCTACCCATATTAGGAGGTGGTCACCACTGCCCAACCTGAGACATCCCCAAGGTTGCCTTCTCCAATAAATGTAAAAGGTCATTCAAACTGACCAATGCAATTTGCTTCTGTACCCGCGCTTGCAAGACCCTTCCTCCCTTTGTTCTGATGTTTTATAAGCCCCTTCCAAAAGCTGGGACGGGGTGCAGTCACCAAATTCGGCTCGTGGGACTGTGTCGCCAGGCCTGGCAATAAACGCTCAGGTCCGAGAAATTTCCATCATTCCGTGAGTTTTTTATTCATCCCAGGGGTCGTCTATCTCAACTTCTCTCCCTGCTACACTGGTCCAATCCTTCCTCAGCTAAAATTACTGAGTGGCGCGAGTGGCACGGATCTGAGGAGGAGGAGAAAGATCAGTGCCTCTGCCTACCGGGGGCTGAGAATCAGCAACCCACTACCCACCCCCCAACCCCTGAAAGAACCTGCTAGACTGGCTAAGTTGATAGCAACTAAGGCACATAAAGCAACTAAATGCTTGTATTGTTTGGTTGATTTTGCAGGCCTGGGGCCAGCAGTCTGAGCATCTCTTGGGAGGATGACAGTATGCAGTGTAGCAAAGATGGGGGATTCCCTTCTGTCTTTTGTCTCTGAGGCCCAATGTTGTTCTCACTGTCTTGCTTTATTCTGATTAACTGTTTTGCTTTATTCAATATTCTGTTTTGATTGGTTTTATTCTGTTTTGTTTTTGGTTTGATTTTACTATACCTGATGGAATAGTCAACAATTGTGAAGACTACAAGATAAACTATAGTAGCTGTTTTTTTCCTAGTATTCTGCTTTGAAGTTGTGCACTAGTTCTATTGCTTTG
>RJWM01021850.1:0-34664 GCA_004363535.1 Dasyprocta punctata
ATTTATATAACATACATATTACTGTGAATAAAAATACATTACTGACAACATTTCTCAATGGCATCAAGCTACACCCACTGACTTACAACTCAACGCACAGCTCTAACGCTATCCATACGGATCGGTTTAGTAATACAAATAAATCAGCAGAACAGGAATAAAAGATTTGGTGGCTCAGGGGAAATGCCACACCAGGAATCCTAAAACTTCCGGGGATCTTCCTTTAGCGTAGGGAATTCCCATCTCCGGATGTCGGCCAAACGGGCCGCCACGAGTACTGCGTGTAGTACCGACTCTGGACACAAGGTGGCGGGCGCTCCGCAATCCAAGAAGGTTTCAGGTACCAAAAGACAAAGTTCAGTGGGGAAAACTCGGAGGTTTTCAGGTTTTAGGTCCTACTGGGCAAGGAAAATTAGGACTTCAAGAGAACTCTGCGTTAAACATCTTAACAGAGTGGAGAAGTTGCAAAATACTAAATAGCCTGGTAACTATTTTTAAAAACTTGTTTATAGCAGTGTATTCCAACAGTACAGATACCGTCTGGTAGCAGGAAGCGTTTAGTGGTAATAAAATTTCTTCTTCTTCTGCAATCGCTTTAGTTTAGCTTATTTCTATTTAAATTGGCAATTGTCCCCTCCAACCCCAAACTGAAGACTGAATCCAGGGCCTTTGCGCTGAGTTATATCCCCAACCCTTTTTATTTTTTATTTTGAGACAGAGTCTCACTCAGTTACTAAGTTACACAGGCTGGGCTCAAACCTGTGATCCTCTTACCTCAGCCTCCCTAACAGCCTGGATTACACTCCTCCATGCCTGCAAGATAAATTGGGAGTCTTTTTTTGTTTTGTTTTGTTTTAATTTTCTTTTTTGTGGTGTAGAGATTACATTTATACACCACTACCCAGTCCTAAATTGGCAGTATGCACAAAAGAATACTTAAAAATCTACCCAATCTAAAATTCCAAAATGCATTTTAAAAAAAAGAAAAACAAATTCTGCATCATGTCAATGGATTTCAAAGGTTAGCAGCATATTTTAATGACAATTCGGGTTAAAATTAAAATGATCATAAAAAAGTTACAGTCAAATGTTTATTTATATTAGTAATTTCATGGTTAAATAGGGATTGCGGTGTCATTTTTCTTTATGAAAGAACACAATGTAGTAGGGGCTGATGAGAGGAGTAGCTCTTCCACAAGGTAGTTTCCAATCTGTAGACATTTGCTGCCCTCAAACAGCATATAGTAATAATAATAACCAACAGCTTTATAGTGCTTGTCAGGGAGGAGCCGTTCACAAACGCACCCACAGATTTGAGTCGATTCGGACTGCGCCGGAGACCTTTGAGAGTGGTGCTAGCATGACTGCACCTGTCAGGAGCCGATGCGGTCACGTAGTGAACGGGAAGCAGAGGAGGACTGGGGAGGCTGCGGGCGGGGCTCAGAGCCCGGGAACTGACCCTTGAGAGTGGGTTTCTCTCGCACAGCGCCGTCAGCCACTGTCCGGCGGATGGAATCTGCCTTTGAACGTGAGTTCCATTATGTCGAGAGTGTGGAAGCCCTGGCGATGAACAATGCAGTAGAGTTCTACTTCCACTGCCTTAAAGAAATGACACCAGGATGTCTGTCATTTTCCTTTGCCTATGGGAAACTACCAGTTAAAATAGGAACAGACCCAGAAAATCTTCAGTTAAAACTACCTCAGAAAAATACATTTCGGGAAAAAGAATCTTACATTCAAGTGAGTGTCGATCCCTTTAAATTGTGCCTTAGAAGCCAGCACCTAGTGACGGCAGGATTTCCCACAAATTTTAAGCAGTACGCACAGGTCTGGAATGGGTAGCGTGGGTGTGTGCACCCGCAGGTACACGTCAGAGGGTGCCCGCGTTCTCAGTGGTGGAGGAGCGTTTCCCCTCTAAGTTTAATCTGAAGATAACCAGAAGTATTTTAAGCTCAGATGGATGATGTAGAGTTGAGCAAAATTAATCTGAAGTGAAAACATTTCCTATTTTAAACAGCGAATGGCCTTTTACACCCGGAGGCACCGAGCCTGATACTTACTTTCTCTTGCAAAGAATCCAAGTAACTTTGAAATTTAGTTCGGCAAGGTAAGCCTGCCACCCTCCCCACGAGGTAGTTATTTCTGGCTCTTCTTGCTCAATAAGCTAGAATGTGTGAACTTCTTTGCATGTGGACTGCACTCTGCTTTCTAGATTATGCAACGCTAGGTACCCATTGTGGAGAACACAGAGCAAAACCAAACAAACCGAGAAAACTGCGCCTCGGTGTAATGCTACAGCAGCACGGGTGTTAGAGTCACCCACTGACGTCCTGCCGTCACGAACGATCAGGCAGAAGAATCCTTCATTTCTAAAGTTCTCTGAAACCTAGTTTTAGTTTATTCTCACAGTTCAGTTTATTCTCACAGTTCTTTGCCCACTCCGGCGGGGATCCCTTTGGTGCCTGTGAAGGGACCTGCCCAGGCCCGGTCCCTCTGCCCCGTGGACGCCAGGCGTGCGTGGGCCATGCCGTCATCCGCGGGTCACACTTCAGAGAAGGCGGTGCACAGCGCTCCCGTCAGGATGACGCAGAATGCGAGGATCAGTAGGAGGTAGTTTCGCAGCCCCTGAGTGATAACAGCAGCAATGACAACAACAACAATAATAACAATGCTGTAATAGAAAACCTGAACCAAATGCACGAGAAACGATTCATTCAAGACTGCTCGATGACCAACTTGGGCTTCGTCACCCACACCTGTACTGGCTGGCCATCTGCTCTAGCCCCCTGGGGTGCTTTTGGGGTACACCTTCTTCATAATTATCCAGATTCTCTTCAAACCCCACCAGTCCTTCTGACACAGCCACTCCGTGCAGGCAGGTGAGCACCTGGTAATCGTGTGCTACAGGAGGCGCCATGGGTCAGGAAATCAGGCTGGCCCCGGAGGGCTGGTGATAAGCCAGCCACCAGGGCTGTTTAAAAGTGCATCGTGGGCCCTTAATGAGCCGCTGGGAAGGTGAGCAGCTGAGCTACAGCTATCATCCGACTGCCCAGGGAGGTGAGGACCTGGGTAGGACTAAGCAGAAGGAATTTTTATGCACAAAGCCTTGTTGTAAGAAAAAGCATGATGATTCCCAGGATGGAAAGAAGGACGGTGCGACTGGAGCCACGAGACGTGATGGGAGCAGGATGACGTTGGATAGAAGCAGGCTTGGTAACCCATACCTGTAATCCCAAGCTGCCCTGGAGCCTGAGGCAGGAGGATCTGGAGTTCAAGACCTTAGCTGAAGGGGAGGTTGGGTGGAGTGGCTGGAGACTTAGCTTGGTGGTACAGTGCCCTAGATTTAAAAGTTTAATCCCTTTCTTTATAGCAGAGTAGCTTTCCATTGTATAAAAATGCCATATCTTCCTTGTCCACTATGCAGCTAATGGGCAAGCTACCCCCACTTCTTTCTGGCTCCCATAACCTCGAGGCTCTTGTAGGTAAATGGATACTACTTAAGACCATGCTCATGGATGGAATGGTCCAGAGACACATGGGTGAACATCATGTTTTCTCTCTAGTACAAAAAAAAAACTAAAGGAGTTAGTAGGATTCAAAATACACAATACATACTGTAAAAATGAAAGGGGAGGTAGTGTCTAAAAAGGGAAAGCAGTGGTCATTGTTAATATCATGATCTGAATCCTGTATTGTTTTCATTGTTCTGTTTAGTTTGGTTCTATTCTATTTCAGTTTGTCTAATTTTATTATATCTGATGGCATGGACAGCTATGTCAAAGATAACAAAATACATTATGGTAGCCATTATAGACATCCTATCACCTTGTTTCGAAGCTCTGTATTGCTTTCATTTTTTTATTTTGAGTGATTTTAATCTATTTTGATTTGTTTGATTGTATTATGGCTGATGATATAGGCAACTACTTAGATGATAATAGGCATTATGGTAACCAGTGTTGTTTTACTATTGTTTTGAAGTCCTATATTGCTTCCATTATTTTGTTTTTATTGGTTTTATTCTGTACTATTTTGTTTGATTGTATTGTGCCTGATGGTACTGGCAGTTATTTTGAAGGTAACAAAAGATATTATAAGGGGAAAGGAGGAAAGAAGGAAGGGAAAAGGAAAAAGACATAAATTTGTATATATGTATGCATAAGATAGCTACAATGAGTGTATTATTAAATGTATTAGTTGTTGAAAAAGACTAAACTAAAGCAAATCATAGAACACTCAAACTAAAGAGGTGCATAGCTCAGGATAAAGCTTGGTGGCTGTGGATTATAGACTTCTAAAGATATAAAATTTGTAAATATATAATGAGATATTTTTGTTATTTTTCTTATACGTAAATTTTACTATTGTTAATGTCATTTTCCCTTTTTAACTGGTTAATGATGGCAAATCAGAAAGTCATTGACTTTCTAAGGTTCTATCTCAAACTTTACCAACTGATCTTATTGGATTTTTAAGATTTTCAGCTTATTCTCTTAAAATTTCAAAAAACTTAATGTTAACTACAAGTAATAATTTTTCATTTTCTTCCTTATATCTATGACTTTTGTTTCTTGGCCATATCTTACCAAACCAGCTAGATGTATACAAAATAAATATTATTGGAAAAATCTTTGACTTTCAACTTGCTGAGAACTTTTATTTCAGTTAAGATGTGTGGTTGTTGGGTTGTTTGAAGCTAGGGATAAATCAAACCCAAGTTTTCTCCCACGGAACTGTACCCCCAGCCCATGCTGGTGTCTTCTCATAGGTAGGTTTTCCTCTATCCAACACAGCAGTGCACAATATTAGCATCATGAGCTGTCTTTGTGTTCCTGAATTAAACACTACTTGGTCATAGTATATTGATCTAAAAGTTACTTCTCTATTCTTGGTATGAAGTAACTTTGTAAAAATAACTTTAGGAAATAAAACAACTTCCTTTGGACATTCTTTTAAATAACTCTGAAAACTACTTTTCACTCAAAATTCTTTTTCTTTAACTATCTTAACTATTTTTATATACATTTACATAAACATTTGCATAGTTTTTCTTTCAGTTTGTCACAGAAGTGCAGCAATACAATGGTTACTTATGTGTGACTTATTTAGTTCACTGATAAGTATATTCTCAAGGCTCATCCATTTAAGTATGAAAGTGTCTAGTTTATCATTCTAGTGTCTCGCTTATTGTTCTAAGTATAAAGGTGTCTAGTTTTCACAGGGTCATTTTCAGATTTCATTTTTACTGTGAATTGTTCTTTTAAAAATAATATAGCATTCATAACATTTGTAAAAGAGATAAAATCAAATAGGCATTTAAAATTAAAAAATAAAACCAAAAAATAAGTTACTCTGAAGACTTAGTTACTAGACTTACTGGTTAGGGACTCTGTCTTTGAAGAAAGTTCTTATGGTAAGAGGATTTTCAATGCTGTATTATTATTGTATTAATAACTAAAATGATTTTTAAATGTTTTATAAAAAATCTATTCTTAGTTTGTGCTTCTTTGCCCCTCTCATAGCAAAAATCTAAGAACTTGTACTCTTCTATGGTGTCAGCATCTTAAAAACTTAATTCTTCAATAGAAACAAATTATAATTTTTGAGGGAAATGAAATGTTTGCAGATAGATTTACAACATTTTGAAGTTCTTCTTTAGAAAGAATTTTAGCTTAAATAAATGGAAAATGTGCATGATAGTAGTTTATGGGTCTATAAAAATTTTAAATTATTCCAGAATATTTAAAAGAATTTACTTCGTATTCTAAATATTTCTAAAAACTTATTGTTTATTTAATCTGGAAATCTTACTTGCATTATCAACCTATGCTTTTTCAATTCAAAACATTTAAAATTAATGAAATGCTTTAAAATTAAAATTGAATCCATTTGTTTATTTATTTATTTAGCAAGATTTTGCTGTGTATTCCAGGCTGACCTCGAACTCACAGTGATCCTCCTACCTTAGCCTCCCAAATTCTGGAATTATAGGCATTCACCACCACTCCCCGCTAGAACTGAATATCTTTTAAAGATCAGCTAAAAATACATTCATTTTACGGTTCCCAGTGATTCCCAATGTCAGATCTCCTTAGGAGCCAGAATAATTTGTTACAATGCTGCATATTTAAATAGAAATGTTATCTATGAAGGCCAAACATATGGTCTTTGATTTATATTCTCTTTAATAAAAACTACTACAAAATTTTATTGACATATAATCTTCAACTGAAGAATTTTTCTACAGATACAGGGAAATGGGAAAAGTTCTCATATATTTTTAATAGGACACGTACACATTTACTGGAACTCTCTAATGATTTATAATTCCCATCATTACACTGGAAAAAGAGACTGACAGCTATGATCTAGTGTTTTCCTGTAAAGTTTTCAGTTTGACACAGAGGCTTTTGGGACCCAATGTAAAGACACAGCCTCAGATTCCATTTGTCTCCAGGGTAATTTTAAGCCTTGGACTAAAATATCATTCATCTTATTTATCACTCTATACCATTTTTGCAATGCAAAATGCAACAAGTCTCTCTCATAGTTTATTGTGTTACTTAACTCTTTTTTCACTTGGATACAGGGGGAAAGAGACTTTGCATTTCACAGCAATTAGAATAGCTCTAGTACTTTCTCTTCAGTTAGACATTTGGACATTTTGATCATTTCAGCTGTCAAGTTCACTCCTGTGTGGTCTGCCCTGGACTTAGGAATCGCATACAGTTTTCAGAAAATAACACAAATGCCTTTCTTACCTGGATGTACTGCTAGTTTCTAAATTTGCCCTTTCTAACACATACCTGTATTTCCTTAAAAATGAAGACGCCCCACAATGCAGCTATAAAACCTGGACCCTTGAATAAAAATAAAAAGTTTAATTAAATTGAGCATTTTCTTATGTATAGTTATACATAAATATTTTCATGGAAAACTACCCATATTCTTAACCCCAGTTCCACATTAAGCTAAATATCAAGTAACATTAAGCACAGTGTGAACACTTTTTAAAAAAATTTTAACGCTTTTTATTGTTACTATTTTGATGATGCTATATAATGTTTTATGCTATACAATGCTTTCCCTGAATGTGTGATTTACAATCACCTATTTTAATAAGCAAAAAGCTTGTGTTTTCTACTGATTTATTTCTTTAGAATATTAGGTGGAATTAATAAGATGAAGTGGACGAACAACTTGTAATTTTCTTTAGCATTAGATAATTTTGTAAACTAAAGAAATTGTGGCATGTTTTGGGGGTCTGACAAGTAATGTGCATGTGGAAAAAAATCACATATTTTAGAAAGAATTTTTAAGCATTACAATTGCAGTGCTGCAAAATATGCTTGACAATAAACACAAATGAATGCACAAAGGTAGCTATAAGAAAAGATAAAAAATGTAAGCAAAAAAGCTCAAAATGAATCACTGTAGAGGTAATAAGAACAGGAAGGAAATAAAATAGGACAAAGGAAATGGAAAGACATGAAGAAAAAATGATTCCGCAATTTTGGAAAACTTGGAGCTATTCGGTTTTAATGTTAATTTCTTTTAAACCCACAAGGAAGAAAGTGGACTTTGGCCCAGGATGGACTTGGTGGAGAGGAGCATCCTATCAATATTTTTAATGACTCAGCCCCAAACCCTGGGGAAACGCACCAAGAGTTCAAAAAGATGATCCCATAGTGCTTTACCCCAGCCACAGCTCTGACTCGTCGAAGCGACGGTCAACAGAGCTTGACTCCACTCCAGGTGTGGAAGAAAAGCGGTGCAAATTCCTTCCTCGCTGTTTCTCAGCGTCTACAGATTCAGCCTCAAAGGGCCAGAGAAGCAGTTCAAAGGCGCTGCTTTACCAGTCATGTAAAACCCTGCTCCTCAAAGCCCAAACCAAATGAGAAGCACTGGGGTCCATCAGACAGCTCCACGCTGACTCAGGATGGGAGGAACCAGGAAGGGATGTAATATTAATGTGACCTCAATCACACAAGAATTTTTACCCCCTTTACTGCAAAAATTTATTTTTCTTTCAAGACTATGGTAGAAGACAGCACACCAGGTATTGCCGCCCTCTGAAGCTGTCTGAGGATGCTTGCGTTTTTGAGACAAAGTCTCAGCAGGGAATCCAGGCTGGCCTTGAATTTAGGATTCTCCTGCCTCAGCCTCCTGGAGTGCTGGGATTCCAGGTCTCTGTTACCATGCCGGCTGCTGTCTGGGGATTTTCTGAGTACTGGTTTGCACAAGGCCTAAGAACTGCTGTGAGGAGGAGCGTGGGTCTGGGAAGCAGTGCCTCGCCAGGAGTCATGTAAGCAGACGCCAGCCTGGGAACGGCTGCCTGCCTCGGGGCCGGCAGAGTGGGACGGGGAGGACAGCCCCTGCAAGAGACACAACCGCCTTGCCGACTGGGATGCACATTAGCACGAACTACACTTAACCCAGCCTTGGAAAACAAGGTGGGCTTGATCTTACCTTAAGGTATAAACATCCTGGGCAAGGTGGCGTGACTTTTAAAATTATCTGAGGAGACGTGGAGCAGAGGGGACAGGAGCTTGCCTCTGCCAGATGGGCTTTGTCCCTCCCTCTTTCCCTCCCCTCCCCTTCCACCTCCTTCTCCCCCCTTCCTTCCCTGCCTCGCCCTCCCTCTTTCCCCCTCCATCTTCTCTCCCCCACCTCTTCCTCCCTTTCTCCTTCCATCTTGCTTTTCAATCGAACAGTAACAGTCTCGACCTGGGGGGAAGATCTGTCTCTAGTGCAATAATATTCAGAAAGCAGACCAAAGGCGGGGGGAGGTCATCGGGGTTCATCTGCTGACCATCTCAGAACTGAACTCACTGCTGCTGTGGGGTGAGGGGAACTGTGAGAAGTGGGGCCTAATGGGAGAAAGAGGGGACCAGGGTGTGGCCTACCAAGGGCTTTCTTGTCCCCAGCCTGTTCTGCACCCCGTCTCTCTTTGCTCTCTCCTTCCCAGCTGCCATGAAGTGAGTGGCTTTCCTCTCCCTCCTGCTGCCAGGATGGTTCTGCCTTGGAATCAGCTGATCCTGGACTGAAACCATGAGCCAAATTAATCCTCGCCTCCTTTAAGTTTCCATTCTCAGGTATTCTGTCAGAGTAGTGAAACACTGACTATTGCAATGGCCAAAAAACTTCAAGGGTACTAAAGATGAACTGGCGAACCCATCAGAATGAGGGCGCGCGTGTCCCAGAACGCTTAGGGATGTGGAAACTAGAGCAGGGCCTTTTACCTCCATCTTTACATTTCACTGCCAAAGCAAATTCCTCCGCAGTCTTTAGTGCCTCAGTAAGATTGCTTCAAAAAAGTAAGATCTGCATTTGAAACGCACAAATTCAGTAAAACATCTTGGCACTTACAGCAGTGATTATTGGAAAGCTGACCACGGCACTGAGAGAGTGATTAGCTACGAACCAGCAGCAGGTAGCGATCGCCCAGAGCACCCCGGACAGGAACCCTGAAACACACACAGCACACGTCAGCAAGCGACGCTCCGCTCCGGGAGAGCCGACAGCCGTGACACGACAAGGAGACCCACGCATACGGACGCAGGCAATCTCATCGCCACCGAGGGCCAGCAGGGGCTCTTTTTACAGTTGTGCTTCACGGTCACTTTCAAAACCAAGCACTTTCTCTACTCTTGGCCGTTATGGGTACAACAATCAATCCTTTCCCTTCACTGACATTAAACAAAGTACCCCGCGTAGCGGGTGAGTGGAGGCCGGGTAGTGGAGAGGGGCCAAGGGCAGCCCTCTGTGGCCTAAGGTTTCCTGCACACACCACTGTAACCTGAGACACAAAGAGAAGTGGCGCTCAGAGCATCGCAGGAGCAGGAGGAGTCCTGAGTCCGAGTGAAAACATCGGCCGAATTTTTCACACTTCCAGCAGGGACTTGGTCAATACTCTATGATTTTCTGGATGCTAGCCTACTAGTTTCAGTCACTCGGGCATTTAAAATGAATCTCTAAAGTTTGCTTTATTTTTCTAAACTTTTACTTGTGTACCTATAGTCCAAAATTGAATCACGATAAATCCTAAATGAGAAATTGTTATTATTTTAGCAATCAACGCCTAATAGGCTAAAGTCAAAAGCAAGTGTATTTAACACACTTTTCTTGAACTCCGTAGCAATCTCTTGTTACTTTTTCAGGAAACTTCTCCCAAATGACTGCAGACACCTATATGTTGACATTTTAGAAAAAATTTTATAGTAAAAAAACTACGATTTTTAATACGAATCCCTAGATGGTAAATAAGGAGCAGCAAAGACTGATGCTCAGTGCTGAAGAAGTTGTGCCACAAGAAAAAAGTCTTCACTGGGGATTTGGCACATGGGTTCGATTCCCGGTACCAAAATAAATAAAATAAAATCTTAGATTCATGGTTCAATGAATTTCAGATTCTATACTAATGTCCAGCATTTCACATCAAGTTTCATACTTTCTGAGTACTTTATGCATGTTGGTGAACTAGGCCAAAGCGATTAGGAAAATGCACGCATGCATGCGTGCACACACACACACACACACACACACGATGGCTTAATTTCCAGAAGACAATTTATTCAAGCTGACTGCATATCAGATGAGCCATTCACATGGGAATCAGAGTTTTCATAGTGAATATTCTTACCTGGTAAGACTGCCTCCGGGTACAGTCTGGGACTGTTTTTCATGACCATGCAGTACACCAGGAAGTAGACTGTACTTGTAAGAAAGATGCCACTGAAGTGTGCAAATACATAGTCTAAATCTGAAAAATACAGATTATAAAACTTTCAAACAATGTTTCAACCATTCCAACAAAATAAACTCACAAAAATTAGACTTAAAAGTTATGAAAACTTTAATTGTCTTGGTGTTTCACATGCAATTTGCATAGAATTTTAATTAACAGATTTAAAACCTAGAAATATTAAGTAAATTATGTACTATAATCAAATCTAAAAAGTTAGTTTTATGACCATCTTAGAAAAGCTGAATAAGGAATGATGAGCATGATCCCTCTCTTTAAAAACACAGATTCAGACCTAATTTTACCAAAGATTATGGCAACCATAGCAAATACCCAGGTGGGCTGCAGTGGAGATTTGGTTAAAAACATTAAGAGGCACCGATTTCATGGGATGCATGGATCCGCCTGGAAAGCAGCACCTCTCTGGTGGTGATAGTTACACAGAAGGTTCCTTTAGGAAGTTGTGCTGAAGATGGTTTCATTCAGTTTTTACCACAAATGCAGCTACAAGAGGTGGAGAAATAATAGCACATGGCAGTGGCCCACCTCTGAGAAGCCCTAGCTCCAGCGACACTTTGAGCAGACGGCACCCTGGCCACATAGGTGGGTCCCTGCGGGTTACTGGCTGGGAAAGCCACAGCAGACCCAAGGCTCCTGGAGGGGAAGGCTTTGACACAGATGAGGGCCATGTGTAGGAATGAACACTGGAAGGTCAGGAAAATCTGACTACTCTTCGAAAACTTGAACTGTACGTTGGAATCCCAGAGGAGCAGTGTATCCACCTGCAAGCCACCACGAAAGACAGCAGAACACAGCGACTGAACGCATAGACCTCCTGGCGCAGATCTGCTTTCTTCTTCTCACTCACTTTGAGACTTGGGCAAATGGCCTAGGGTTCCCCTGCCTCAATTCCCTCAGCTGTAAAGCAAGGGTGATAAAAGGTGCTGACTGCCACAAGGGGCCACCAGGTTAGTATTTGCAAAGTCCTTCCAACCTAGGGCGATACATACGTGCTTGTTAAATAAGTAAAATAAAAACTAGTGTCCTCCTGAAAGATCCTCAAATACCTGGAATAAAGAGCACTCCCGTCGGATTACATTCAGAGCTGTGGTAAGAAACGCTCCTGAGAACACATTGTTTTGTTTATTCAAAGAGATCGCTGAAGATAATGTTCATTACAACCTAGTACCAAAACCAATTGTACTCCTGAACAATCGTTGTTTATATCTTGGGTTCATGGAATCCCTGGAGTGATGTGGTTTTCTTTGTCATTAAGAAAAGTATGAGGGCTAAATTCACATCTCAGTTCTAGCAAGTGAACCAGTGTAAATCAAAGTTCTCAGACTCATTCCTGGTGCTATTTCCTCTCATTTTTTCCCTTTTTAAAAAATTATCCTATTTGATTAGTTTTTAACTCTTTAAAATAAAAGGACAAAATACAGGAAAGTATTTTCATAAAATCTTGGAAGACAGCAGGGAGTAAAGGTTTCAGTACTGCACAGGGCGCGAAGAAGGGAGAGAGGAGGGTGCTAGGGCGTCTGCTCCCGGGCTATCCAACCCGAACTTCACCTCTTCCTCAGCCTTTCCCTGACGACTTTCACTCTCCAAATTCCTCCCTTATTAAACACAGATCATATTCATTTCTGTCCCCTCTGCTCTAGAATTTTACTTTATTCGTGATCTCGTCCCCCTCACAGGAGTGTAACCCATGTTTCAATATAACTTCAAGCCCCGCCAAGCATGGCCTCTTTCATTTCCTTTGGAGCTTGCTCCAGACTACTGCACACAGTGCTGCGTTTACTCTCAGGGTGAATTTTTATCACTGGAAACTGACATTATCAGGAAGCATTAGGCTGGGGTATCCAGTACCCCTCTGCACTTGAAAAATAATATCTCCTCACCAGGTAAGCTATACTCTGCTCTTGATTTGATTTAAAAGTACTATGTATTCATTTTAGCCTTCTTTAAGAGGGAGCAGAATACATATTTTCCCAGAAGTGATCTAACTGGGAAATAATCTACCTCTTACTGGAAATCGGGAAACCAGATGCTAAGATCCCAGTGGTTGAAGTGAACCCTGCCTAGCTGATTCTGTTTGTATGTTAAAGATCACATAAAAATACTCAAATGCTCCTTGATTACCTTCAGTCTTCAGTGCCTCCCTCACGTACCACTTACAAAGGAAAAAGTGAGATCAAATTTGCGTACTGATATTTACTCCATCACTGCTCTGTACACCCCTAGAAAAGTCGAGGTCAGTGAGCTTGCAGATGAGGTACAATGGCATTTCCCTCTCACCGTACTGGCTCGCTCCTGCATAGATGCTGTCGTTTCTTCTGCCGTGATCCTTGATGTAAATGACGGGCACAAACGCAGACCCGTAGAGTGTCCCAGACAGCACCGCAAGGCTGCAGCCCCTTTAACAACAACAAAACAAAAATCACGAGGGGGCCGGGGATGGAGCTCAGCAGCAAAGCACCTCCCTGGCAAGCACAAGGTCTTGAGTTTGATCCCTGGTGCCAAAAGAATCAATCAAACAATCAATCAATCACGATGACTCTGAGCACAACACAGTACTTCTGACAAGCACACAAATAAAATTAAGTGAAGCATGATTGAAAATGAAGATCACATCAAGTCAGCAGAAAATCTCCCGTCTCGCTCTAGCTCTGTGACTGGCAGAGCTCATGGAAAGACCCTGCAGGGCTGAGTGGCATCGGGACCGACAGGGGAGCCGCTGCACCCCATCTAATTGTGGAAGTGCGTGATTTGCAGAGGTTAGAATAGACTCGCTCCGTGATTAGTCGTTTCACGCCAACCGAGAAGGCTGCTGCTACTCTCAGGTTGCAGGGTCTACATGAACAAACTGGGCTCTCAAATTAAATTCCAAGTTATTTGTGAACCTAAGTGCTTCTTTTTAAAACACCCTAAAATATCCAGCACAGAAGTAGGACTAAGTCCTAAATGTATTTTTGGGCAAAGTAACTATTCAGATCCCCAGGTATGCGCATGCGTTTGTTGACTAGAGTGTGACTGAGAGAAGCACTGACTTAATAAACTGATCTGGATATTTTACAAAAAAACCTTCCTTTTTGTCTGTTTGTTTTGCAGTGCTGGGGCTCAAAGCCAAGGCGCCACACATGCTGGACCTGTGCTTCACTCCCCAGCTCAGCATTTCTTTCTTTGCAAGAAGGAAATGTTTCATACAAAGCCCTGGAGGCAAGCTGATTCCTCGGACGTGGGGCTGCATGAAGTCAGTGTTCAGGGATTTTGAGGGGAGTTGATCATTATTCCTTCACGAGTTTACAAACAAATCCTTCCTTGATTCTAATACTTACTTCTCACGTAAGAGTTGTGATTTCAACAGTTTCACCCAAGGGCCATGAGACTCATATGGTGGCCTCAGAAATGTTTTCTAGTCCCCAGGAAAATCGCCACATTGGGGTAGGGGGGAGACAGGTTTCAAGCCCCTCACCAAGACACAGGCTAGGCTTGGTTCATTAAAAGACAACTAAAACTCTTTTTCATAATGAATATTCCATTAACAGAGGAGCTGTTTTTGTGAAAAATAAAATTTGAAAGCTTTTGGGGAAAAGATGCTTTGCTTGAAAGATTTTGTTTCACTCGAAAGCAAAAACAGCAATGTATTCATCTTCTCCAAAGCTTGCTTATTTGGTTGCCCCTTCTTTCATTCATTTAATTAATTCAAATATTTATTGTGCTGTTCTTTTCCCACTGTGCAGGTAGCACTGGAAGGAGGAAAAGCCTTAGGCTAGAGCAGTAACTCAGTGGGACAGCACTTGCCTAGCCTGAGTGAGGCCCTGGGTTTGACCTTTGCTACTGCAAAAGAAACAAAACAAAACAAAACAAAACAAAACAACAGCTTTATAAGCCTGAGTCCAAAGAAGGCATCAGCACACAAACTTCAAAATAGTCTTAGCTGGGCCTGGTGCCACAAGCCTATAATCCCAGCCCTCAGGAGGCTGAGGCAGGAGGATTGCTGCAAGCATGAGGCCAGCCTAGGCTACATAGTAAGTTCAAGGCCCACCTGAACTACATAGAGAGACCCTGTCTTAAAAAATAAAACAAAACAAAATGTATAAAACAGTCTTGAATGTAAAATGCAAGATGTATACTATCAAATATTTTTAAATTTCTTTGGTAGTCCAACAAAAAGCCCCAAATCTATACCCTAACATAAAGAGGCTGATGGTCAGCCTGACGCCGAGTCTTTAGGAGAGACTCGGTGTGGAGGAAGAAGTGTGTGGCCTCGCTTCACCGTGACTCTGGGACCCACTGCTCACTGCACTGCTGCCTTTATTGTGGCTACGAAGTCCTGTGCAGCGGGCTTGCTTCTGTCCTCTGCTTGCTGGTTCCTGATTCAAGGTAACTTAGCAATCCTTGGAGCAGCTGAGTTTACAGGTACAGGAGACCCGGTCTGTTCAGGCACAGAAGGGCTCTCTCTGTACCTGAAAGCTGACCCTGGATGAAGAAGACCTCACCCAAGGAGCCAGACTTCAGGGTCTGCAGTGTCATTTTCTCCTAGGACTCACATGAGGACCACTGCACTTGGGTCACCTCTGCTTTACCCAAATATAAAGCACAGCAAAGGAGAGAGGGGCCCCTGTCCTTACAGTAGACGGCGGTGCGCTGTGGGGAGTCTGTCCACCCAGGAGGGGCCGGCACAGGGGTCCGGAGCGGAGTTGATCACCTGTGGGAACATTGGCACAAACTGAAACACACAACTCGCTGAGTCGGGGGCCACAGGAGGGACAGGGAGATTTTGAAATAGCCACACATTAAACTGTGAGGCAACCCATATCTCCATCAAAACCCAAAAAATCTTATCACCTCTTGTGGTTCATTTGCATCTTTCAATAGTCTCTGAAGGCATCAGAACCAAGAGCATCTCAGATTTTCCTAGTACAGAATGCCGAAAATCAATCGGCACAGTACACTGATTTTTAAAACTCTGAATTTTCTACTACTATTTCGATTTTTGTAAGAGATAAGAAACTAGATCTGAATTCTGTTATGTGCTAAGCCAAAATTTCCTTTGTCAGTAATGCTTTCTTTCCCCAGAAGGAGCTCATGATGTATGGCTGTGTGTGAACGATTCCTGCTGCCCATGAATCTTTAAAATTAGTTCCTTCGTGTCCTTGCACTTTGTTCATATTTTTCCATCTTATCTAGAAAGATTTAGTGGGTTACTACGTACCTTTGACCCACCTTATTTAAAATAAATGACATTGGATTACTTTGCTCCTTTGCACCATGCTTGGTTGTTTAGGGAGCATCTGGATCCCTAAAGTGGGAAAGGAACCCCAGAAACGTTCTCCATACGCTAGCATCTCCCGTCTCCCCAGAATGTTCCCCCAGCTGAGGATGCCTGTGGATTCACAAATCCCTTCTATTTTACCCTTTAGCAAATAATCGTTCAGCTTTGGGGTCCGTTGAACTGAGGCATCAGTCGTCTTGTTTGACAGAGGAGGAAGGAGAGGGGCAAGGAGTAACGGCGGAGTGGGGAGGAGAGGCAGGAGGAACCGCCTCAGTGGGGTGTGCAGCCCTGGGTTCAGAGGCAGCGAGGCCGGGGCTGACACAGGCGGCCAGTGCCCGGCCCGCTTCCTGACACTGGTGCTACCACAGGTCTCTCTCTGGTGGCCCCTAATTAACTCAGGTTTGCTAGCCCAAGCTGACTGACATCCTTCAAGGTCGAACCAGTGACCCCTCACCTATTTCTGTGGTTATCTTTAAGTAGAACAGGATGGAGGCCGGGAAGAGCACTAGGCAGAAACTCAAGTGTGAGTCCTACTTTCCCGGGACTGCAGGACCCACTTGCTGGACCCCTGGCCTCTCTCTTCCATCAGGTTCACTTCGGCACCATCCTGCCCCCCTCAGGCTGCGCTCACCTCTCTCTCCGGCATTTAGGGCTTCCCTGCTGTACAAAACCACAACTCATCCTAACGTGTGCCCATCTTATTAGGGATCTACACCCCTAGTAAAAATATACCCCCGTGTGACAGAGCAGGTCTCCCATGGTGGCACCGACCACTGCGAAGGTCTCATCATAATAAACACGCTATGATAGCTCATGTCGCCAGGAGTGTCCAGAGAGGTCGCCTTCTTTTGGTCTCACATTCACGCATTTTCCTTTTACCTGACTTAGCTTTGAATTGGGTTGTTTCTGATACAATACTCACATGCTCCATCAGCAGCGGTGTGGTCTCCGTGGCGCAGGTGTTCTGTGGTATTTCACTTTTGATGAATAGAAATATGAAGGCGCTGCAGAGAAAATATATGTGAGCGCCTTTCTCATAAACTCGGTTAATCTCAAGCTGCCTGATTCTCAGGAGACAACGCCACGCAACTCAGCTCGCCCGGTTTGAGGGATCAGAGGGCCTCCCTCCTCACCCCTCAGTCTCTGGGCCGCTTCTTCAGAACTGCTGTCCCCTTTGATGTCTCTCACTTTCCTTGATATCAAAAAGTTAAAAGCTAACGTCAAGCTTTCTCCCAAATCAGGTACAGTGGACTCATGAAATTCACGGGGTCTCGTTCCTAGAGTGCTCGCAAATTGTGAAAAACCACAGATTTCAGATATGGTCAGAAAAATGTCTATAAATGTTGATTTTCATAGTTTAAACCCTAAACATGCTATATCTCCCACAATCATGTAATTTAATTTAATAAAGTGCTGTAGTAATGAAGCCTGACAAGATGCACGGCGTGTTGGTGGCGTCTTAGGGATCTACGAAGAACAGAGCTGAGAACACTCAGACAGCTGTCAGCGGTCCAGCACCCTGTTACGATGCGGGACCCTGGAGATAGGATACAGGGCAGCAGCCAATCAGCAGCAAGGAGAGCTGAATAACACTCTCGGATTGGTTATTGCAAACCTTCCTCCAAAAGCAATATTGTGGGGGCTATTCGCGGTTTCCATGAAATTGCAGGGGCTTGGGGGTGGGGGACTCCGCCCACGCCCGAGGCCGTGGAGCCCGGACTATGACTTGACGGGAGTGTGCTGTGTTTCTCTTAGCTCCTTATTCCGGTCCAGAGCTCCATTCTCATTTCCAGCTCTTTGTAACTTAGAAATCACACCGTACAGGGAGTGCAAATGAGAGCTACACTGAAACACTGGAACAGTGTCCTCACCAGTGACACCGCGAGGTCCCCAAGGGGCGACAGGTCCCTCAGCTGCGCAAACTACAGCATAGGTCCCAGGCACTCTTATGACACGGATGCGAGTGCAGGAGTGTGCAGCTCCCACAGAGGAGAAGGGGCTGTCTTCCACAGCTGCGGGCGTGTCCACTGCTGCTGTGCCCAGCTCTACTCCAGGTCCTCTAACACAGGGGCAGCCCCCCTCAGGGGAGCTGATGATGCATGTGGTGGAATAGTATGCAGCTATGGAAAAGGGACGAGGAGGCTCTCTATGCTCTGATGCTGAAAGACCTCCAGGATGTATTTCAAGAGGCAAACTTGCATGCTCAGCCCTAATGACTGTATCCCTTCATCCTCCCTCACAGTGCACTGTCTAACCAGCTCAGGTGTCTTCAGAGCAAACGCCTTACTTACTATTGATTCTTCAACCAGGCACATATACTAAAATGCAGTAAAATATTAAACTAACAAAAGAATTTTGGAATATTTTAGATATTCCTTTCAAAATACTTTTTAATCATTCACATGGGCCCTGGGTGTGTAGCTCGTGATGGAGTCTTCTTAGGGTACATGACACCTGGGTTTCATCCCCAGTGGGACAAAGGGAAAAAAGTTAAAATAAGAAGATTTCAGAGCACTTATTTACTATTTTTTCATCTAAAAATAGGAGAAATAAAATAGGTCATGAGATACATGATTGATGTATAACATATGCTTTTATATAAAAATGTAAAATGTCCCATGTGGCTCCCTAATTGTATCACTTGCTTTTAAAACTGTAATGTTCCGCATTCCCTCCCATTTGAAATTTAATTTTCCTTTTCGATTTTTCTTGTTCTCTGCATTGTTATCGCCCAGCTTATTTCAGTTACGCCATGAATCGTCCTGTTTATTCCAGTGTAATTCCCCATAGGGATGTGGATTCTTGACTACATCCTGATTCAGATTCTTACCTCCTTCCTTCCCGGTCATTCACAAGCACCCATTCTTGCTTTTTAATATTTTTTAGCCAGACACACTGCATCTATTCCTCCTCCTGTTCAAACTAAAGGAGAGCTGACTTCACCTCAGTGTGAGGAGAGACCCACTGTCCTCGCTGGGTCTGCCTTAGCTTGGAATTCCTGCAGTACTGAGGGGAGTCAAAATACAACCAAGACTGTTTACTACAATTCCACAGGATCTTTTTCCCTGATGATTTTCTAACTCAAAAAAAGATAAGAGCCATAGGCTAAGCCCCCAACTTATGAACACGTAGTGTGCTGGGAGAACATTCCTAAGTCAGGTTTGTTCCTAAGTCTGACAAAGTGAGTTTTATGTAGTATATCTGTGAAAGATCATAGCTCAAATGTTCAAAGTCTAAGACTTGCTGTATTATGTATTTTTCAAGGTCTTCAAAAAAATTTAACACTCAGTAACTGAATGCACAAAACCTAATCATACATGTATATGTAAATGCAGTAAATACACATGCATGTGTAAGTATCTGTATTATTGAATTCGCAAGTCTATTTCGAGACATTGTCTCTGTGTTTTCTTCTCAAAATTATATAAAGTCCTCTACTTTGTATAGACCTGTGTAATTCTGAGTACATAATGTAAAATTCTATGCTAGAAATATTTGAAGACTATAGATATTTTTGATGCTTTCCTAAACAACTCTATGACACTCTAGCAAATTACTTAACATCACTGAGCACTGTAATTTTCTCCTAAAAATAAGTGGAGATATACTCTCTTCACAGAGCTATAAAGCAAATTAAATGGTAACATGCACATAATCTCAGTGTGCTTTCGCCACATACTAAAATCTGAAAGCGTGTGGAGAGAGCCCAGGAGCATGAGGAGGAGGGCTCGGCCGCCAGGGGTTGGAGCCTGTGTGAGGAGCGCTGGGTCTGAGGAAGTCAGGGAGAAGGCGCTCAGTTCAGTGTGGCCGAGAGGCAGGTGGGCAGCCACGTGTGAAGGAAAAGGTGGGAAGGACGCTGTTCATCGAAAATCACGGATCTTCCCTTTCATGATGCCGCAGTTCGGAAATAAAGAGGACTGTGTGAGTGATGTAAAGTAGGTGATGAGAACTTTAATAATAGAAAAAATGCAAAGAGCTATGGCAGTTGAAGGGAGAGTCATTCTAAGTAGGAGCAAAGATACATTTAAAAAAAATCACGTGGAATGGGACATCTCAAATGATAAGTGTGACCAAAGAGGCTGAAAGACTGAGGGAAGGGTTTCCAGTCTGGTGTGATAAAAAAAAAATCCTGGGTCAATGAGAGCAGAGTTCAGGTAGAAAGATGAGTCATGCAGTAGCAAGAATGCCTGGATAGATACGTTGTGGAGGCCAGCCCGGTTACGCAGACAGGCTCATTCTGAATCCAGTGGGAAGCTATGGGCATTTTAAAACTGGAAACTGACAGTGAGCTGCTGTACAGCGGATCTGAGCTACGTGAGCTCGCGAGAGGAAAGAGTGGAACGAGGCAGGCAGAACAGAGGGTTCTGGCACTGCACAGGGAGGGAAGGTCAGTGGGTGGGTAGGAAGAAAAAGACCAAAGGAAAGAAGAAGAAGAAAGCACTCTTGAAACATTCAGAATGAATTTTACAGGATTATGTTTAAGGCAGAGTCTAAGGGAGGGGTGGTGAAATGTGACTGAGGCTTTTGATAGGGAGGAGCGTGGCTGGTGCCTCCTGCAGAGAGAGGAACCAGCACTCAGGGAAGGGTGCAAAAGAGAAGCGATTCTGTGTGGGAGGCGTTGAGGGCAAAACAAAGCGTCGCCTTTGTGGAGCGTGTCTGGCAAGGTCCTTGGTCCCATGCTGTCTCACAGAACGAAGGAAGAGGGACCTGTGGGTCTGCGGAGAGGCAGTGGCTAGAGACAAAGATCTGCGTTTCCTCAGAGCCGCTGAAGCTGGGGGAGTAAATAATGCTCCAGAGAAAGCAAAAGAAAACATATGCAGTCGAGACTCTTCAGGATGATCTAAAGTGCACTGTTCTGATCATTTCACAGCTGGGGATGCAATTGAGGACTTTGTGCAGGCCAGGCAAGTGTTCTGCCACTGAGCTACACCTCATCTCATTTTTTTTTTAATTGAAGGAGAAATCTGGCTGTCTGTGGGAAGTCTAGCTCCTCGATTTGCAATAAAAGGAATGTTTCAGACTATGCCCTGAGTAGTATTTCTTGGCATCAGCTCGACTCTGCCATGTCCTGGCTATCTTGATTGTCACCTTGTGTATATTAAGAGATTCTTGGAAAGGTGATTAGATGATGAAGACACTGACTTTCTCCATGGGTTCAGAGCTGCACAGGTCGTTAGGAGGTGGGACACGGGGAAGGGACTGTGTCTGGCCCCTTCCCCTTCCTTTTCTGTTCTTCCCTTGCTCTCTGCTCTCTGAAGATGCCATTACCTGAGGAGCTTTCCTCTCCTATGCCCTTCTACCATGGTGGTTTTACCTTGAAGCAAGCTGACCATGAACTGCAACCTCTTAAATCATGAGCCAAATTAAACCTCTCTTCCATGAAGCTGTGTCCAGCAGCGAGAAGGCTGACTGACACAATGATGCAACCCTCGATGGCCCATCATCCCTAAGAGCAAGTGAGACAGGAAAGCATGTGGGTGCTGGGTATTTTGTCCCAGCAATGGGAAAGCTGGCCACCACACACCTTTACCTATTTTCTCCTGAAGTAGAGCCTAGGAGACTGAAAACTGCATCCCCCAAACTCTACCGGCAGTAAGGCTCTGCTAATGGGAGGTCTGTGTTTAAGGTTAAAAGAAGAAGGAGTCATTTTGGTTTGGCAGCAGCCCCAGCAGTTCAGGTAGCAGCACTCACTCAGCACAGAGACGGTGGTCCCTGGAACGTGGGTGCTCAGGCTCCGGGGATCACTCCACCGAGTCTGCAATGCCCTGCGTCAATCCTCTGCTATGGAAAGTGCCTGGCATGACTGTGGCCACACAGACTGACTGATGCCTTATAGATCATTCTGGGCGAATTTCTATCATGTGGAAATTGTTTAACAAATTCTTTACAGACCAGATATACAGATAATCCAGCAATGACAAGAGCAATGTCCTGAACCACTGAAACCATCTTCCAGGTTTCTTTGCGCTGACCATGAGGTCGAGTCAATGAGTTCCTTTCAGGAGAAACTGAATCGAGTTACAGTAATGAAATGACAGGTTGCTGAAATCCTGCCCAGTGGAGAAGCACAGATGAAAGTCTAGATGCCACAGGGAGAGATCATCGCATTTCCTGCTGCCAACTCCAGACCCAGCTGCAGGATTCCTCAGATACACTGACCCTAGGAAAGCAAAGCTGGGGAATGAAGGCTCAGAAGGGCAGCATGTCATGAGTGAGCAGCTTTCTCTGCCCCGTGGTTCCCTCACCATAGGCCCAGAGCAGCACCAAATGGTCATGGAAGAAACCTCCCACCCATGGGCCCAAAACCCTTTTTCTCCTTAAAAGCTGGTGACCTCAATTATTCATTACGGCAATAGGAAGCCAACTGGCACAGTTATTAATAAAAATGATGATCATATTGAAAACCACTTACTACAAAAAGTGCTGAGTACGTGCCTACCACCATACAAATCACTGAACCTTTGTTATTCTATTCGCTCCTAAAATATCTTATATAGAGATGGTTTTCTTATTATTTCCCTCTTGACAGATGAAGCAATCATAGGTTGAAGAAATAAAGTGATCTGCTCAAGGTCACATGGGAATAAGAGGTAGAACATGAGTCATTGATCTGTATTTTACAGAATGTACTGTTTCCAAAAGAAGCTGAAACATAGAGAAAACAAGGCCTAATGAAACTCAGGAACTGGCTTTAAATTACCATTAAGTCAAAGCTAAGGCATGATGCACTACAATTTTGGAAAGTAAAGAAATTGTTTTTCAGAGAGCTAGGCAAAGCCTGAATTCAACGTGAAATTGTCTAAAATACATAAAATTGCCTCTAACCAAAAAGTGTCAAGATTCTGCTGTTTTAGAATAATCTATGTTCTTTCCTCTCCAACTGCTCTGGGACTATTCTCTAAGGCGACGTTTCAATGACAAAGCGATTGCTCCTGAAAGCCACCAGGGAAAAGCCGTCATTGCTGAGGAAGGGAATGTACCGGTTCTTTCCCTGAAGAATAAAAACATACTGAGAACTTCCTAGGCAGAGCGATCTATAATGGAAGGCACTGCGGAGAGTACAAATGGAGTCAGGGGAGTGCAGGGTACTGAATTTAAGCGGACCTAATTCTTTTAGGGTTTTATTGACCCAACACCACCACATAATCAGACGTTTCCATTCGCAACCCTATGGTGTGGGTGACTGGTCACAGACACATCCAAAAACAGGCATTCCAAAGAGCGTGTGCTTTGCAGGGTGGTGGAGGGGTCGTGGAGGGAGGCGAAGGCAGTGGAGGCTGATGACAGACTGGGTACAGGAGCAGAGCCCTAGCACAGGGTTCGCTGGCCTGCGGTCAAGCCTGGACTGTTATTTCTGAAATAAACACCTCCTAAGTTTCAAATTGTGCGTCGTTCTGAGTAGCACGCCAAACTCTCATTCGTGTTGCTGGGCTTTGAATGCAAATCATCACAGTGGGTGTGTGAATGACAGTGCGTGTGTGTGTGTGTGTGTGTGTGTGTGTGTGTGTGTGAGTGTATGTGCTTTGGGGCTGTATGTGCAGATCCTGGTGAGCCACTGAGCAGGCTTCTTGGATTTCAAATCCACCGTGGCACTACAGCAGTACTGTGTTCTGGCAATCTTTATTTTCCTTATTACTGGCCCCAAAGCAAAGAAGTAGCAATGCTGGCAAATCCAACATGTCAAAAAGAAGTGGAAAAGTACTTCCTTTATGTTAAAAGGTGGAAGATTTCAGCTCCAGAAGGAAAGAAAAATAATTGTGTGCTGAATTTGCTAGAAATCTATGGTGAGAAGAAATCTTCTGTCCATGAAACTGTGAAGAAGGTAAAAGAAATGTGTGCTAGTTTGGTTTTCACTGCAAATTACAGAAGTATGGTCACTGTGTTGAAGTGCTTAATTAACATTAAAAAAAGCAATAAATTATAAGGATCAATATGACCCGTGATGGTTCTGAAACAGGTCCCCCTTGAATAAGAGGGGACAACTGTAACAAACAGATGAAAGAACAGAATAGGGACTGCTCCAGAGGTGTCAGGGACCAGCACAAGATTTATTTGTGTGCTGTGCTGTAGTTTGCAAAATATTTAATATACCCTCAAGCTAACTCATGAGCTGAGTAATCTGACGGTCTATGAGTAAGATAAGGGGACTGTCTGCCCTTCAAAGCAGCTGATTTTCCCAGTGCCTCAGAGCTTTTAAGAAATAAAGCTCGGCCTCCCGTCCCAGACTTGTTATTTTGTCCAATAAGATTGGTCAGTCAATGCAAATTAAGAATTTGAGGAAAAATTATACAGATTTTATAAGTTTAGATAAAAATGTAAAGATCTCAGAATTTTAAAAAACACTCTAAATTTAGTTTTGAAGAATAGCTAAAAAGTTAAAAACGGCTATGTACCTTATTATTGAGAGTCCAGCTCCGATGTAATTCAGCACCGGCTTTGATACTTCTTCAGCATCTATTCCAAACCAGCCAAACCTGGAAATTCAGTCACATCAAATTAGGTATTGCTGACATGTCTTACTATAATGTTTAAGGACATGGACTTGGGGCCACATTTCTTGGTTCAAATTCGAGGTATCACAGTTACTAATTTTAACTTTGGAAAAGTTACTTAAATATGGCTCAAATTTCCATATTAAAAATGGAGAAATAGCTGCACTATTTTATAGGTTGTTATAAACATTAAGTAGGTTAATATATATGAAAATATTTATGTGTGAGTGCCTCTTTTAAGACTAAAGGAGGAAGAAAAATGTAGTTCAAATGGTGAGGTGAATACTAAAAATGTGGCTGTAACTTCTATAAGATCTTTTGGTTTTTTAATTAATTAATTATTTGTAGTCATGGCCTCACACATGCAAGGCAAGTGCTGCACTACAGAGCTATGCACTTGGCCACTGGATAGTATTCTAAACATTCCTTAAAATACCTTCTTAGCTAAAATTTTCTATTCTTGGACATTAATTAATTTTTTTCATGCTTTAACATTGTCATGATCATACAAAGAATCACTGAGAACCATCTTGGAACAAGAAAATGAGAGGCAAGAAGGAAATGCAGATAGTATTTGTGAAAGTCAGGTTTGCTCAACAGAGAAAGAGAGGAAGGAACACATATATTGGAAGTAAGTCAATTCATTTTGGGAGGTCATAATGCTTTTGAGGGGAAGGGAAGCCCCAAAGGTGAGGTAAGGGCAACACTGTCCGTCCTACTCATTTCCCCGGCTTGACTAGGGTGCTGATCTTTATTCTAGCTGAGGGTGCACAGCTCAAGAGACCTATCTATAAGCACTAGGCTGTTCTGCATCTGCACCTATGCCACTCAAAACCTCAAGCACTCCCAGGTGGGGCTTTTGGGAGTGGCTAGATCACAGACATGATCCTGGGTCAGTCCACTGATTGGTTTAGCATAGTTCTGGGTGTGGATGATGGACTTATTAAAGGCAGAAAACCCATCCTGGGCATGACTGACAGCAGCCAATAGGCATTTAGCCTGAATGGAATAAAATGGGAAAGGGAGGATAACTCTTGCTGCTACTATTTCCTGCCAGCCCTGCTAGGCACTGTTTCTGGAACCACCCAACTTTGGACTGAAATCTACAAACTGTGAGCCAAGATAAATCTCTCCTCCTTTAACTTGTGAATCTCAGGAACTTTGTTCCAGCAATGAGAAAGTAACTAAGACAAGTGGCTTCACTCACATGTGGCTACTGAGCACTTAGAATTTGGCTAGTACAACTGAAAGATTCCATGTTTCACATTATTAAATTTTAATTAATTTAATTTCAATATCAATGGCCACCTGTGATTTGTGGCTACTCTAGTAGACAGCACAACTCTAGGGCTGGGTTTGGCAAACTTTTACTTAAAGGACCAGAGTATGTTAGACTCTGTGAGCCTGACATTAGCTTGGATAGAGGAAAAGCAGCCATAGCCAATACCAAAAGGGATGAGCATAGCTGTGTTCTAACAAAACTCTACAAACACAGTGAGAAGACTGGGCTACAGAGGCTGATCATGCAAGAAGGGACGAGTATGTACTTTAGAATTGGAAACTGGGTCGGAGTTCCGAATTCCTAGCTCTGAGAAATTTCTGGAAAATGATTTCTTTGAGTACCAGCTCTCTTACAATGCAGCATTTACCTTGTATATACACATATAGTTATGCAAATAAGACCTGAATAATGTATATAATGTGCTCAGCAAGTGCACAATAGAAAGGGAAAGTAAAGATCACTTTCCTTTCTTTCTCCCTATGTGTTTCCTAGATACAATTCTTTAAAACATTATTGGTTTTGATTTGATTTTTTTTTGCCACATCTTCATAAAATGCCTAGGACACTCATGCAGAATTTAGGACAAAGCATAACTAAAGGTGTCACATTTTATGTGTGTATTTTACCAGCTGTAGTCTCTGTGAGAAGAACTGTTTGTCATTCTTTGCAGCTAGCCCAATCCTTAGCAGTTTTCATACACTAATCACGGGTACAGAGAAATTTAGTTGAAAGTTTGACCATGTTACCTTGAGCTTGCCCAGCCAGTCAAAGCATTAAATGATCCCCAGATTAGGATTCCAAGGCCTAAACCAATGGTTTTGATAATTGGGACAACAGCAATGTTCCCTGTAGGTGCAATATATGGAAGCAATGTTATTTCCAGTACAGAAAGTATGTATACTCTGCAGCTAACAGAATCTTATGGGACTTGTACAAATTTTATATGGCTTCTGATTTTTAAAATAAAATAACCATTTTTAGCATCAAATTTATGGTTATGATTGCTAACAAGTTACGTTAAGGGAAAACCCTACAGAGAAAGAAGCTGAATCAGCTTCTAACCACACAGGTGCCATCATCTCGATGTAGGTCTCTATCACAGGACTCTTCACAGAAGCTGTCAGTGATGAATCAGGCTGATGTCCCCTTAGATTCAAACTGGGGCCAACAGCTCTCAGAAGTCTTTGGCTCCAATATGGCCCCAGAATTTGCGATTCCACACTCACTGCTTTGTCTTCCAGATTTTCACATTAATTACCATGCGTTCTACAGGGTCACTCAGGGCCTAATACATGATTGTTTTTAAAGTAATTTTTATTATTGTCCTTGCTGTTTTAAGATGGCACTTACTATGTTGGCCAGGATGGCTTGGAACTCCTGGGCTCAAGCAATCCTCCCACCTCAGCTCCTGAGTAACTAGCTGGGGGTACAGGTACATGCCGCCAAGTCTGGCTCATGACTGATTTTGTTTTGTTTTGTTTTGTCTTTTACAGTTTCTAACTACAGGGAGCTGTGGAAGCTGGAGATTGATCACGTGAGTGGGGCTAAAGCAAAGCCAGCCCTGAAAACACAGAGAGCCCAAAAGAAGCCATTTAAACAAGCTGTTTCATGGCCAAGGAGGCAAGAGGCCCAGGCCAGCAGACAAACAAGTTGCTAGGCAGCAAGGTTGAAATTGGCATTCTTCTTGGGAGGGTATGAATAACCATGCTACAGTGGTTGAGCAGTTCCTTCTCTTTTGTCAGGAGAGTAAGGGCTCCACCTGACCCCAGCTTTTGCCTCTTTTATTTTTCCATCCTCTCATGGTCCTTCCCCCCAGGGAACACCTAGTGCTGCAGCAGGTGGTTACACCTGACCCCTCAGCAGCCTAGCCTGGTCCTGTAACCTCTTCTCA
Source organism: Dasyprocta punctata (assembly GCA_004363535.1). NCBI lineage: Eukaryota > Metazoa > Chordata > Mammalia > Rodentia > Dasyproctidae > Dasyprocta > Dasyprocta punctata. The sequence goes on from RJWM01021850.1 coordinate 27,688, forward strand.
TAAGCTTTTTTCTTTGGACTTGCAGAACTTTTCCCTATCCTGCCCTATTTCCCTGTAGCTCTGCACTGACTGCTCCTCCTAGGATTTCCCCTGGAACATGATCCCCTGCTTGGTTGCTAACTCTTCTTTAGGTACTTGATCTAATTTCATGATTTCAGCTATCAACCAGAGAAAGGGGCTTTCAGGGCCGCAGCTCCTGCTTGGACCTACTGGAATTTCAGGGAAATGCTGCACACAGTAGCTGGAAATCTGTAGATAGACATCCTCTGTGGAGGGAACATCCACGACCTTCAGATGCAGAAGGTCCCAAAAGGAATTCATCATGTTCCCTTCACAACATGTCCTTTTCCCTGAGTCCTCTCCGGTGTCAATACTACTGCCTTCCTTACCACCTACAACAAAGTCCCTGCTCACTGGCCCCTCCCCTTGCTCAGGGTCCCCATACCCCATCTGTGCTGTGACCTGTGGCACCCACAGAGGCAGCAGCCCTCGCATGGGGTCCACTCCCTCCCCCGTTGACTCCTGGTGGAACCTGGTGGTGCATGCCTCTAATCCCAACACTCTGGAAGGTCCAGGCAGAAGCATCACGAGTCTAAGCCTAATCTGGACAATTTGTCAAATTAGCTAGACTCTGTCTCAAAATTAACAAACATATATATACATATATATATATATATATATATATATATATATACATAGTCTGCAGGATGGGGATGAATCAGTTGGTTCTGTTCCTCTCACATTAGGTTTGGTTCTGTTCCCTGTCAGTCGTGATAATTACAAATCAGAGGTATTTATGAGGTATGAGGAGGTAAATTCTAGCAGGAATTTAAAGGTTAGCTCTTTCAGTCACTAACTCATGAACTGTTTAATCTCTCAAAGATTCAAATCAAGGGGCAAAATAATAAATTTCTAACATTTTAAAACTTAATTGTTTTTAACAAAACTATCTCTAAAGATCCTTGATTCTTTGTTAAAAAGAAAAAACTCTTCTGGGGTGAATTTTTTCAGAGAAAGGAACCATTTCCAATTGGTCAAGAAAATATATAAACTCTGGTCATACATTTCAGGTACAGGAAAGCAATAGAGGAAAGATTTTTGTTTTTTGGTTATCAATACTCTTAATTATATATCTGTGTCACCTACTTTTAAGTATATATCCTAAAAATGACAAGGACAGAGATTACTGTTTAATAAATATTTTCTGATAAAATATGCTGGGGAAAGAAAGGCCATAACATATAAAATAGCATATAGTTACACTTAAAAGGAAACATTGAAATATTTTTTCCATAAAAATTTTCTATCAGGAACTTAAAAATCATGAAAGAAACAAATCAAGAAATGTACCAAAAATAAGGTTTGCAAGGAGGAAACTAAATAGCTAATTTTATTATCTACGACAAAGAATTATTCAGACTTGCTGACTGCTGCTTCTTTGTATTGTGAATCTGAGTTATTTTGATCACTACATGAAATGATTGCATAGAAAGTGAGATCACACCTTACCTGTTGCCCAAATGCAGCCTCCAAGCATTGCAAGTGGCCAAAACCTAGGGCAGTGGAGTATCAGGTGGACCACTAAGGCAACAAGCCAAACAGCGGCACAAAGCACCCACTGGAGAAACATTCCTGGACATAAGAGAACCTGGTGTCAGGCATTCAAACTGCTCTGGTAAATCTGTGCTTAGGACTCGTGACGAGGTGTTGCTGTGGGAATGGCCGCAGGTTCTCAAATGCCCACACACTAGGCCTTTGCACACTTACTTCTTACCACCACTCTGCGCCATAATTAACCCTACCCCAAAGACGGAGCAAATGAATCTTAGAGTAAGGAACTTGTTCTAATAACTATCACTCTGTAAAACCAAAATTTAAAACTAGGTTGTTTGACTCCAAGTCGATGCACTGGTCATTGCTGTTTAATATTCTTTTGCCCCAGCTACCAGGTAAATTCAGAATTTTCTGTCAATGTTGGCAAAACCAAGTCTATGTTTCCATTAAGATGTCACGCTTGGTATACACACACGTGGGAGAGGCATCGTGAACTTCACCATGACTGAAAGCTTTGCAAATCATTTATGCCAACTCCAGATGGCTGAATCCAAATCTTACAGGTCTCTCACAGCAGGGTTCGCTGTTTGTGATTCCAAACCTGAGCTACGCTGCTTTCCAAGCTCGGGCCACTGCTCTTCACCAGTTACCTGAAGAGCGCCTGGGGAGGGGAGAGGCATCTGGACCTTCCCGAGGCTTCTGCACCAGGGCGGTCTTGCGGGTCACAGTAATAAAGTAGTTGACACTGAAAGAACACTGACACAGCACACCACCTTGGACTCTCACTTTGGAAGATTTTTGCCTATTTTGATTCACTTGCATAGTAGAGAGAACAAAACTGGCTCCTAACCTCTAAGAAACAAAATAACATTGCAGAGATGAGAAAGAACTTAATTTTACATAGCTTTCACTTTGCAAACCACCAACAAATGAGAAACTGCCAGCGAAAGAGCTGATGAGCTTTGCTTAGGACTGGGGGAATAGCTAGAGTGGTAAGCACAGCTACACCCCAGGCCCTGGGTCTAAGGTCTCAGTGAAGAGAGGGAGACAGGTTGATCATTCACAGCACAAAGCTGACTGTCAGCTCGCACCTGAAGGCCATAGCCTCTCTCTCCTTTCGTTGTGTTTGTAGTAGCTTCCATTCCTGTTCCAAGTCCAAAGGAAAAGAGCAGAAAGCCTTTAGAGAAAAGCGATTCGTAATTCAAATGTTTAAGCAGTATGAAGATGAAAAACCAATGGCAATGGGAACTTAATTCTCAAAAAATAGTCACCATAATATCTCCAGTTTCTCCTGGCTTTGCTATGGAGAGCAGATAGATAAAAATAACTCTTGTATTTTCTTTCTTGAAAGTCACCTCATAGTCAGTTTGGCTATGCTGCACACATATATTCCTAAAACTCACCCCACACTGTGAAACCATGCCAAAAACAAAAATCCACAAAATTTACAGGAAAGCTGGGGTTTGAGAAAAAACACCAAAATATTCCTCAGTAATATGTCTTTTAAAAGGTAGCAACATAATAAAAATAACAGAGTATTTTAATGCCTGAATGTTGCAGTAAATATGGCATTTTTGCTTGAGAAAGGCCTGAAGTTTGCTTATGGACCTGAGCACCAGGGGGGTTGAGCTTGTGGAGTTTTATTGAGGCTCTGACACCGGATGTGGGTGGGTGTGATGCATAGCTCATGTGGTGCACTGAGGAAGATGTTTGGGACGTGTGTGTGTGTGTGTGTATGTGTGTGTGTGCGTGCACACACACACGCATGGATGGGCACTTTGGGTATCATTACACATCTTATTCTATGGTCTGTATTCTGTGTTCATCTGGTGTTTTCTTAAGGACACAGCTGCACATAAGCAAGCACAAAATTGGGGCTAGGCTCCCATTGTTTTATGAGGCATCAGTTTGTGTTTTCAAAACAAGTGTTATTAGCAGAACTGACTGCAAGCTATTTCTTCTGTTAACATAGCAAAAAACGGTTTCCTGACAGCACCAGCCTCAGCTTTTTCTCGAAACATAAACTCCAGGGTTACCCCGTGCTGACTGCCTCTCTGATGGACTGGCTCGGGCCTTATCAAATGCCGATCTGTGCTGAGCTCTATTCACTGGGCACCAGACCACCAAAAGTTATTTTGAAACCCATCAGTTTAAAAAGACAGAAGAAAGAACCTTGGAATTAAATGCAAGCTAACACTGAAGGAAAAGTAATTACCATCGCCAGTATCATATTTTTTAAGTGGCACAAAATTTGATCCAAACAAAAGTATCGCTAAGAAAGAGGAGAGGTAGCCGATGTCCAGGTCTGTTTCATTATTGCCCATGCTTCCAGTGATGTCCAAGAAAGAGCTGGTTTACTTCAGACTTGCTGTGCTCTTCAAGAGCTTCTGAAGTAAAAGAAACAAAAATGACACAATTTGAGAAGCAGCTAATGTGTGAACAAATTATACTTAATCTACAATATTTATTAATCAAAAGTACACTAAAATTTCTTCTTGTAGATGGTTGAACATCATGCAATTATATATTATATTCATTTATTGTATCAACAAACTTTTAAAACCAGGTTTTTCTTCAGAACTTGGAAATCTAACTTCTTCCAAGATCCGGATCCAATTTTTGTTACATCATAGGAAAATTGTCCCATGGAGTTGGTAGGATTCAGGGAAAAGATTTTGGGGTTAGAACTCTGTTTATTCTGCCTGCGTGTCATGGTGATCAAATGCCAAAACACCCTCTGCCTTTCAGAACTATGAAGTCTTTTATAAGCAAAAGCTTTTCTTACAATTCAGGCGTGAGTTTGAGCACTTAAATAGGTTGGACTGCGGCTGCATATTCAGAATCCCCGAGCAGTAAAAGCACTTTTTTCTTTCTTTTCATCAGCAGGGCCTCTATAGTAGGCATTAATTTAAATAGTTCATGAATCTTGGCTAGGGGTATAGCTTAGTGGCATGCACCAGGCCCTGGGTTCGATCCCCAGCACAAAAACAGATAAATAGTTCCTGACTCTCTGCACCATTACAGCTTCAAAAAAGCAGATGAGAAAGAAAGACGCGTCACGAATCTCGTCAGGGCATATACCAGCAGTGGTGCGCGGCTGCACGGCGCTACATGCCGGAGGGACGGGAGCAGCTTAGTGCTCATCTCTGCCATGCAACTGGGAGCCTGAGAATAACTAAGCTTTCAGTACAATTAGCTAACTCAAGCAAAAGAAAAAATGTCAGTTCCTCAGCCGTCTGCAGTCCATTTCCAGTGCTTAGGAGCCCACGCGTGGGCTGGGAGCCAGGACGCTCTGCAAAGCAGCGGCAGAACCTTCCCACCCTGCCGAAAGCCCCGCTGGACAGCTCTGTTACACTGAACGAAAAGTTCCGGCTCCTCTAAGAAGAAAAGAACCCAACTCACAAATAACCAAGAATCAGAGTTTTCCATGAGATCACATTTGGAAAAGCCCAATGAATAGAGCTCACCTTTCTGGTTACAGGAGCGACAACAGAGAAAAAAACCTACGCAGGAGTAATTTTATCACAGTCTTTCCACAATACCATGTAGAATTCAATTTTGCACATTGACCATTGGGAATAACCTCTCTGGAACAGAATTCAAGACAATCTGGTCTTTTCCCTCCAAATTTAATGTTACAATGATAGCTTTTCCTTTCTTTTTTTTTTTTTTTGGATGCGCGTTGAATAAACTTTATCTGAAATCACCATTCCTTGTTGTGGCAAATATTTAGACATCCAAGCATTGTTATTTATGTGTTCTTGCAGTGCATACTTCATATACAACTATCTACAAAACATCTTGTTTGAAATCATCATGGACAATTTAACTGAAAACAGAAATAACTTCAAAATAGAGCAATGAACTTTGGTAAGGTAAATACTATTTGATGTTATGCATGCTTAAAAACAAAACCCAAAATGCACTGTTGGTAAGAAAACATCTTCCAAGGGGATGGAACTGAGAAAGAGACATTAGAGGCTATTTAAATGTGGGCAGAGCGACATGATTCAATGAAAGTAATACCTTTGTGCTTCAAGAAAGTTTAAGTCCAGCAGAAGCTGTTGCTCAGAGGTTAAGGGTAAGGGTCACATAGATAGAGTTGCTAAAGGGAGCTGCACTATCAGAGATTCCAAAGGGCAAAGAGCCAGGAGATGTCAGGAACATCTAGGGAAGCTATGATGGCATACACCCAGGGCACCAGGTGCTAGCCAAGAAATCAAAAGTCCTCTCATGTTAATTAAAGTGAAACAACCAAACCAAACCTGCATTAGTGTACTGCTATAAGGGGAGTGCCTAACCTTTAACAGTGGTGAATTATTTTACTGCAAATCCTCCTCCAGGGGATGCTGACAGCCCTGCTGGGTTCGCCCTGGGCTGATAGAATGTTCCTCATCTAAGTACAGAGCTCAGGCACTGCAATCTGACCACATTCAGGAGCCAGCAATCACCTGTGCGCAGGTGGGCTTCACCCTGCAGGGCTCAGGGACCTCTCCCAAAGCACAGGATCTGCTTTCTGTGAGCATTGGCAGTGCCGCACCACCACCTTGAAGGGAGAGACTACTTCTTTTAAATAAATCAAATATTTGTGGAAAAGTGCTATCACTGTAGTATTTGTTTCTTGCAAGTTTTATAGCACAAACCTAGGTTTCAAACTACTTTTTGTAACTTCAGTTTTTGTTATTCTTTTCTTCTTTAAAAAATTTATTGCATTTCCTTTTTATCTGGTACATAAAAACATGCTACCAATGGGGTAAAAAAAAACGTTTTAAACAATGCATATGTTGTGTGATGTTTATATCAGGTTAAACACACTGACCTGCTCAAATATTTATCATTTCGATGGCAACAACTTACGCAACTCTTCTGTTTTAAACTGCTTTTAAGTAAAACCAAGCATTATCTTCACCTTTACTTTGAAGGATCCACTGCAATTTTATTAAACTGTGTTCGTTCATTTTTTAAATGTTCCTACCTTTGATTCATTTGCTAGTAAGTCTTTTTCCCGGTAATTTAAGCTCCGGGCCGCCCTCCTGCCCTAAACCCAGCGCAGGGTCCCGAGTCCTGACCTGCGCACGTCCCCCTGCAGCCAGGATTTCACTTTCAGTTTCCGCCAGTCTGCGCCCGCTGTTCTCTTGCCTTCTGGGCGTCTTAGCTCCAGGTCATCCGGATTAGGAAGCCCGAGGCCCAAGGTACTCACTGCTCTGGCCGGGCCCTGCTCCAGCGCCTCGGTTGGAGCCGCGATTTCACCCCTGCCAGGAAGGAATTGGAGAGCTCCGGGCTGGGGGCACGCCCTGGGGCCCTTCCCTGAGACCGGCAGAGCAGGAAGGGCCGTGTGCAAATCGCTGGTCCTCCAAGGAGGTGGCCTGCCCGCCTGCCCTCCCTCCCCGCCTCTCGCCTTTCCTCCCTTCCTCTTTTCCTCT